>JASAMZ010002362.1:0-75442 GCA_030248115.1 Linhomoeus sp. GSCO2_2
AAAAATCGTTTTGTCCGACCCCTGTTTCTTCCACCGATGACCCCTTTTGAGTCACGATTGCGACAAGAAAACGTTTGGCGGACAAATTTATTTTGCCACTCGATGTGTTCAAACGAAGATAACAAATCCACCAAGGCATGCATTTGCTCAGCAGTCAATGACGTGCGTGTATATTAATGCCAACAGTTTCGCTGGTCAAGAATTTTTCAGAATATTTTTGTCGAATATTGCGTGTTTTTAATGAATATTTGCCTGGAAGAGGACAATAATTGACAAATTGTCGGACAAAATTGGACAAAAAAAGACAATTGTCCTTTTACATTACTATTTTGATTTTGTCTTGTTTTGTCTTTGTCCGGAGCCATCAAAATCCATTTTGTTTTGTCTTGTTTTGTGCACAAAGACAAAGACAATGGTTTGTGCACAAAAGTTTTTGTGCACAACGACAGCACTAGCTGTAGGAGGCAGTTTGCACACGGCCCATTGAGCAAAGACAGGGAGGAAGGGGGAAGGCGTTTAGTAATCCGGGCCAATTCATATTCTTGCGTCGGCTGTCGCCTTGATGTGACCACTCAACCGTGCCGCCCGGCCTTATGGCCCTCCTTCTTCCTTCCTCCTTTCTTTGCCTCTTCCCTCCCTTTGATATCCGCCCGCCCTTCTCTTGCGTGGAGGAGACCAGCCGAGATGGGGGAGGGGGATCCAAAAGTCACCAAATCAGGCGCACGCAAGCGACTGTTTACTATGGATTGACCGTTTATGCGGAGTCCGTCGTACATACCCGTTCAAAACAACGATGAAACACTACGACGGCAGTTAGATAGTAACACAACATGTATTGTTGTTGTTTGCAGCAGGATATTTGACTCCCTTCACGTCTTATGACTTGAACACATGCTTTCCAAGTCCAACTGCCTGTAAGCAAACGTTGCAATTCCTTCGTCGCAGGTGTGGTTCAAGAATCGGCGAGCCAAGTGGCGCAAACGTGAGCGCCACTTGGTGGTGGGTGTGGACGCGATGCAGAAGGCTTTCGCCGTCGCCGTCGGACACCATCACCACCACCACGGCCAGCATCCACACCAACAACAACAACATCTGCAGCAGCAGTTGGGCCATCCACCGCCGAGCCAACAGCAACAGCTGATGGCCTCAGAGGGCCTGGAGCAACACTCGCACCTCTATCAGCTCCACAGCCACCACTACCCAGTCCCCTCCAGCACCACCAACAACAGTTGCAGCACCAGCAGGTGCCTGTCTTGCCTATTGTTGCCTGTGCAGTGGAGGCAGTTACAGACCTAAGTGTTGTTGGGTACGATGAACGTGCAGGTGACGGCGTCGACTGCCACTGCGATGGGATGCTCGCAGTCCTACGGTGTGCCAGGGGCGGCTGTGGGCGGCGGCGGTCCCTACTGCCCGGGGGCCTGGCCCTACAGCTGGGCCTTCAAGCCGGCCATCGCCAACTTCGGAGGCCCTACACCCACAGTGGAGGAGACGTCGACGACCACCGCCTTTGGGCCGCCTCTGGCCAGTCTGCCCACCAGTCTGCTGCAGTCGGCCCCTACTCCTGCTCCTCCTCAGCTGCAGCAGCTGCAGCAAGGGGTGGACAGTTCGCCTCCGTCGGCGCCCGTGGCCAGTGGACAGGAGCAGCTGCCCACTCCCGACGAGAAGAGTCCCTCCCACAGCACCTCCGCCTCCGTCTGACACTCACGCACCCCTACCCTCGCTCTCCCCCTCTTCCTAATTCCCCCGCTACTTCCTTCCACTCTTAGGACTGCTTCAGCCAGCGCGTCTATGTCATACAAACTGCCAGTCTAAGCTTTAGCTGAAACAAGTGAATCAACTGGATCGCAAACATTGATGTACGTTCGTACTGAGCGTCCAATGAATCCAGCCTTCATCATAATCAAGCCGTAGAAAATATTCTGAGCTGAAAACGTGCGCATTGCATTTGCGTTAGCCGTAGGGCGTTGGAACGTCTGGCATAAAATTTCATTACCTTCGCCATGGGCCCATCGACAAACAAGGGAAACGTGCAGGAGAGCCTGCAGTGAAGCACTCCGACCCGAACGGGAGAAAGCAGACCACCACTCACCTGTCTTGAGAAATAAGGCCGATTTCCGCCCCCCAAAGGTTCTCCACAAATTCCGCCCGCGCGCGAGTTTCAGAGTACGCGTATTCCCTCCACCTACCGGCGCGCAGCAGAACTCCACCGAAATCCTGTAGACCAGGCCGAATTGAGTCCAAAATGCGCCATTTCGCTTCGATTCAACCAGTAGCCGGCAGCTAAGATTCGGGGCTGCGCCAATCGCAGACTCGCCTTGCCATTTTGGACGGGAAGAATTGACAATTCATGCGCAAATGCTTACTTTACCACGCCGCCTTTCCACACTGCATTTCCTTCAATTCAGAAGTTTGAATGCGCGCGCAAATAAGTTGCAAATATGTTGGTTGAGGAGAGTACAGTAAAAGTTGCATTCTAATTTGAATTTCGGCATTAGGAAAGTGGCTGTTTGATGGCAAAATCGACACAAAATGGAGAAACCAATAGCGAATTCGCGTTCCTCGCCGCGAAATACCCTAGAATCGACACTTCAACCGTACAATTACCACACTTTCAGTTTCGTTGACGTAGGGCTACGGTAGGTCGATTTTCGACCAAAACTCGCCAATCTTGATCCGAAACGCCAAAATAACGCCAGATTCGGCATCAGCGACCTCGAAAGCACCGGGATCGACTCCAACATTGATTTTGTCCTCGGGGGTGGAAATTCGAATTTTGGACGCGGCCGGGGTACGGTAGCCGAAAAAGTATTTTTGAAAATCGATTCCGGATCAGTTTTCAACGGGAAATCGCGTGGTGCAGTCCATTTGGCCATAAATCATCGTAATCGGGCGCTAAAGCGGCCGAAAGTCAAAAATTGGGAATTTTCGACCCCCGACGGAGACCCGTTGGCACAGCAGAACTCAAGATTTCCGCGGCGGATTTCAGAGATTTTTGGTCTTAAACGAAAGAGAACATGTTAATCTTGCCGATTTGAGATATCTGGCCCGATCCAACAACTCCCTGATTTACTAGGATTTTTTAAAGCCAAATTTTTGTCAAAAAATCACTTTTGGCTACCGTAACCCGAGAACGCGTCGGCCGATTGGCTCGGGAGTTTTTTTCTCCTGTTCGTCTTGTCGAGGGCTATAACATATCCAAAGGGCGTCAAAATCGGCCCACTATTCCAGAAATTCCAGCTGGGTGAACACCCTCTCAGTAAGTAAAAATTCAAATTTTTGAATTTTTCTCAAAATTTTTCCACCACGCGAAAAAAACGAAGGCCCGAGCACCCCTACTATCCCTCGAGAGCTATCGATTAAAAAAACCCCGTCCAAATCGGATGAGAAATGAGGCACGAAAGTGAGTGGCAAAAATTTTGATCGGGAGCAGCTCCACTATAGCACTCCGCCTCTTTTGGGGTCGGAGTGCTAAACAAGCTTAGAGTAACAAGATTAGTAGACGGGGGCAGAGCCCCTCGGGGCACTCCTCCCCTCTTTCAGAAGAATTTTGGGAGTTAAATTATGCTGCCCATTGATCAACGAGACATGTCAGTGAGGCTTAGTGGCCATTCTGATCGCCAATCAGGTTTTCCACTTGAGGGTACGTATGGTGGCATGCACATTCTTAAAAAATGGTCCCACACATCTCAAAACGCAAAGACAACGTCAGATTCGTGATCAGCGTCCCCGAAAAGCCGGAATCGAGTACTTACACGGTAGGTGCCCTGGACAAATCCGGCTGCAAAAATTTTGAATTCAAATTTCCCGCCAAAATACGCATCGGACGAAAAAAGTGTTTATAACAAAAACTATGCATCCTTCGATGCTCTATCACGTGAAAGTCGAATTGACACCAAAATGTATCAACGGGGCCCACTTTGCACCAAAATACCGAAAATTTATCAAAAAAAATTTAATTTCTCGGAAAAACAGTTTCCGGCTGGGACTTTTTCTCGTTTCCCGGAAAGACATTCCTAAGCACCAAAAACTCGCCAAACATCAACGTAATCGATTGGCACACCAAGAAATGGGAAACGCGGAATTTTGAAATTTTGACCAAAAATCGATTTTTTCAACTTTTCACCCAAAATTTGGCCATTTAGAAAGAAGTGGTCTTCTACAATGTTATAGAGCTCGCCGAGCTGTATCGATTGGTCTTTATCCCATCTCGATATGATCACCCTATCAATAGTTACGCCGGCCCGAAGTTTTGCCCGGAACTCCGGGACCCAACTTTGGGCAATATTTCCCAGCCCGGGGTACATCTGACCGGACTCAACAATGCGGTGCGGTCATTGGCTATCTGAGCTGTGTCAGTTCTCAATAAACTAGAACTTCTACTTTAAAAATAAAACACTTACAGCGGGGGCCGCGAACCCTATTTTGGGTCGAAAAACCGGGTTTTTGCTACCCGGCCCGGGCAGGACCGGACCCAGCCCGGCGGCGCCCCCACCATCGGATAGCCCAATGTCTTTTACATATTCGGCCCAAAGCTCGTCTCGCTCCGATCTACCAGAACACTATTCTAAGCGTCCAAAGTTCGTCGGAGGCCGAAAAACCGGGTTTTTGGCAACTTGCCAAAAATCGGGTCCCGGACGGAAGTCGAGACCTTCGATCCACCCTGCGCCTTCCAGAGACCTATCGAACAAAAAAAAATTTGCCCCGATCGGCCAACTCTAGCTCGACTTATGAGCGTTCCAATTCACACAGAATCCGCACCATCACTATAGCACTCCTCCCTTTTGGAGGGGAGGAGTGCCAAAAACTGGGTACCCGATGATGGTTGGTTGGCATTGCATAGTGTGTTGTGCATTTGAGGAGTACATTCAATAGTGTGTCAGAATAGAAAGTTGAGCATTTCTTCGGGGATTTTCGCCGCAGTTACCTCGAGTTTTCAAAGGTAGTTTGTGCCATTCTTGGGCAATCGTTGCCTATAAGATTCGTATTGGTGTGTACTGATCCATAAATGGATCAGGAATGTTCGCCGCAGGTTCACTTTGGAATGAAGAGGGTCTAAATGGGACGACGCCCTTTCTTTTGGGTCACAAATGCGGGTGGTTACGACACCGTTGCTGTAGATTGCAGAACCGCACAGTAATTGCCGCGTTTCGTGTTCGATAGAATAGGTGGCAAAACATACGTTGCACGACACATCCACAGAAAAATATTGCTTAGTTATAGCCATTTGAAAATGCCGAAATCTGCCATATTTTACAAAACCCTTGAAAATATCCCTAATTTCTTGAATTCTAAAATCTGAAACTGTTTCATAATTACTTGGCATACTACGCCCGGTACATCCAAGCAAAGATATTTTGAAATTTAAGTTGTTTGAAATTGTCGAAATTTGGCAATTTTGAGAAAAACCTTGAAAATATCCCCTAAATTCGTTAATTATAAAATATAGAACTATTTGCTAAATAATTGGCAGACTATGCCTCCGCTGTCCCTCCCTGGTCAAGGCCTGCCACCTGGACAACAGTCTTGGGCGGGCCTGTCGCTGCCGGATGTCGGCCAGACTGGCGCTCGTCAGTCCCCGCATGGAGGAGACCTTCGATACTTATATCGGCTCCGCCGACAACCCGTCGCCTCTCATCGCGGAGGGGCCCTTGAAACTGTGGGGAGGAGAGGGAGGCTCCAGCCACTGCACCGTTCTCTCGGTGAAGCTCGTTATGTAGAACGCCGCTTGTTTCGCTTGTGTCTTATCGTTTGAGTTTGTGACTGCAGGTAGGGCCGGACAGGCATCCCGTGGGTCTGTTCCTGACTAAGACAGCGCTAGAAGAAGACTTCGAGTTTATTGGGCGTCAGGTGGAGAAACTCTGCCAGGTGAAGGGCCGGGTCAAGTACATCGACACATGGGTGTCATCCGGGAATGAAAAGCTCGTGGACGGGTGCGTACCCCTTTAGGCCCGCCCTGTGGACAATAGTCCACAGGGCCTGCACAGTAATAAGTTTTCTGATTACGTAATGAGTATTCTGCACACATTTGGAAAATCTGATTACGTCAGCTGAATTTTGTCTACGTGTGCCCGTGTGCTGCACACTGGAGGCAAATTCTGATGAGTGTGCCAGATTCTGATGAGTGTACAGAATTCTGATGAGTGTACAGAATTCTGGTGAGTGTGCAGCCCGACCCCAAATCTGTCTACTTGTCCCCCCTTTTCTGATGATGTGTGCAGATTTGCTGCACACCTGCACACTTTCCAGTTTTTGCTGTTTACGTATACAGTTTCGTGCACACGTATGCAGAATTTCTGTCTACGTGTGCGGCGCGGTCATAATGGGGTACACTCTGCACTGCAGCGAGCGCACAAGTTCTGACCAGACGATGGAGCTTTCAGCTTTGAATTTTTGCAGTCTACGCAAGACGCCTATTTTCTCGGCCGAGCGCTCTTCCCACTACCTGGACGAGGACGCTCTCTTCTCGCTGACGCGCTCCGCTCTCAGAGGTACAGGCTTCTCGGTGGGCAGAGCAGCCAGAAGCGCCCAGGAGATTCTCCGCTCCATCTTCGGCTACGACAACGATACCAAGAGAAGGGGGCGCAGTCTGGAGAGGAATGTGTGAGTGCTACCGGCTCGATAGTTAGATGATGCGTGAAGTTCTATCGAATGGGTCCTTCCGTGTCAGAGGGGCCTCCCTGCTCCGCTGCGGCAACCTGGCGCAGTACGAGGAGCTGCTAGCCAGCTGCGTGACTGTGTGGAACCAGAAGGAAGCGGCGCTGGGCCCACTGCCCTCCTTCCTGGGGACGCGAGAGCAGTTCTCCAGCTTCTTCAAGTCGGAACTGGACCCGCCCATTCGCCTTTACTACCGCACCAGAGACGAGAAGGAGCAGAGTGAGAGAGCTTCGTGGGAAGTTGTGACTGTGATATGGTACGGTACAGGCTGCTAGCGAACGTTCGCTATGCGCCTTTCCTTGTGTGCATGCGGGAGGGAATTTGCGTCCAAACGAGTTTCGTGAGAATAGGCTTTGGCGCTCACCTGAAGACTGGCGGCTGGTATGCTGAGAGTTGATTGGCAACTGTCTTCGGCAGCCGATATTCGCACCACTGACCGATTGACAGTGGCTGAAGTGACGCTTCGAAACTGCATATTGTCGTGGCAACCCCCAGCCCCCTCCCCCCCCCATGCATGTGCCTTCTTTTCTACCCAGGCGACGTTCCCCGTCGCGTCTCCAAGTCAGTGGGCACAAGGCCCGATGCAGAAGAGCGGTCGTATGCACTGAAGGAGTTCCTGTCTCGGACGGCGAACTGGAACGAGCTGGTGCTCAAACTGCGCTCCTTCCTCGCCTCCCTTCCACGTCCCAGGAAACAGGAGAGGGTGGGTATTGCGCTCGGATTGCGCTTTGGACTACGGTAGCAGCGTCAATTCCATCAGAAGCCGATATTAGCACTGATCGCATTCAGTGACATGGCCTGTCAGTATGCTTTCCACTTTCCACACGCCTTCAGGACAGGTCCCCAGACAGTCTGGACGACGATTCCGGCTTCTCTTTTGATGGCGACGAGTCTGCCGCCGCCCCATTAGTCGGCGATACATCCGGCCGCTCGGAGGCTCCGAGTGTCAAGTCTGAGACCAGTGGAGGGAAGAAGTTCGTCATCAATCTCATACTGAAGAACGACAACTACTCTCCGGACAAGGTCGTCACCTATGGGGGCAAGATGGACACGGGTTACCCGCTATTTCGGGACGCGCCCGTCCGCTCCCTGGAGGAGGCCAAGAGCATTCTTCTGGACCAGAGGGAGCAACTGACCACGGATGAGAGGGTGGGTTCATTCATACTGTATTTTATCGATTACGATAGAGATGGAGCAAAGCCATAGAAGAGTGAACTGCCTGCTTCAGCGCTGTCTGGGGGTGCCGCCGTACAGCTGCAGCAACTTCTGTACCTATCTGGTCGACCTGACCGTCCTGCACAATCCCAACGTCGTGGGCCGCGACTACTACAAGGGAGGGTGGAGAAGCGAGCCCAAGTTCGCCTACTATCGACAGGCGGGCAATGGCGCCTTCCGACTGGCCAAAACCACCAGGAGGAAGGCGGAAGACCGCGACACTTACGACTGCGAGATGTGAGGGGGAGGGAGGGAGGGAGGGGGTGGGGAGGGAATAAGGTGTATCTATCGTTCAGAGCGGCCCGCTTCTACTACCGCTCCATCTCCAAGGATGAGGCGGAGGGCAAGCGGAACGACGGCCTGCCACGCTTCTCCAAGATCATCTACGCCGTCCACTCTTCGCGAGAGGACTTCCCCCGTTTCGCCCTCGTCTCCTACTGCAACGCCCCGGATCCCAATCTCGAGGGTGCTGAGTTTGGGGCTAGATTCTTTTCAATATGCAGGGTTTCCTGCCTCCATACATGCGTTCTACAGGCGTGATTCGAACCGACCCCCAGTCGCTGCCCTGGATCAGAGACAGACTAGAGGAAGGGGAAGCAGAAGATATAGAAGAAGGCGCCCAGCAGGAGCAACAGGAGAAGCTCTCGGCCGCCGCCGATGACACCATCGACAGCAGCTTCCAGAACGAGCTCTTGAGGTACTTGGATAGAGGTATAGTGTGTAGTGAAGAGGTAGAAGGATATGATTCCACTTGCAGGCAGCAGTTCCCAGTGTTCAAGAAGGCGTTCGTATTCTCCCTGATGGCAGCCAAGAACCTCCTATTCGAGCTTCGTGCCATCCCCGCAGAGAAGGTCTGCTACAAGCCACCACCTTACAGGTACTATAACTACAACTGGCCTTCGCGTCAGTTGACGACTAGGTACTATGGTGTGCAGTCCAGTAAGTCATAAGAGAACGCGGGTGCTGCGGCAGATACAGACTTGCCAACTTCACTTTGTGCGGCGAACCGAAAACTGCGTCAAAATGGCACACCAAGTGTCAAGAGCATCTCGAGTTGCGCTCTTGGCGAACTTCTCTTGATTGGAGCTCAAGGAAAGGGTAGAACATTTGTCTCTCTAACACATCCTACAGCGCCTATCCCAACGCCACCTACCTCGTGGACGTGGACGACTGCTTCGAGGACCTGACATCCGATTGTTACGGCAAGTACAAGCGTTGCGGCTGGGCAGTTAGACGCTTCAAGCGGCTACCCAACGGCCTCTACGCCTACGCCGACACAGGCAAGACGAAGGAGCCCCCACCCGGCGTCGTCTACGACTTCGTCCTGTGAGTGGAGTGGAGTGATGAAATTGGTCTCACGCGCGCGTTTCGAGACCCAGAACCGAACCCTAAGTGAAGTGTCCCAGTTGAATTGGAAGTTGGAGCGGATCGAGCGGTGGGCTCATTGTCCTGCGCTTCCATCATCGTTAGCACGCCTCTGCGCACTCTCTCTGCCTCTCAGGAAGCGCACCAACCACTACATGGAGCCCGTGGAGGGGGAGCTGGTCGACCTGGACGATCTCGTGGTGCCCGAAGCTCGGGCGGCCAAAGAAGAAGCCGAAAGCGCAGACGGCGCTCATTCAAAGTCGAAGAAGAAGCCCAAGAGGACGCGCAAGGTGCTCCAGTCCAAGACTCGCTTCATCAAGATGATCTTCGTCGCCTACGGTCCACAGGGGGACAGGTGGGGACCGGTTTTGAAACTCCAAGTAATCTATACACTCCGTTATGTGCAGAGGACGCTGTTTATGTGTGGCACTGTTTGTCTGACCAATAGTTACAGTCGGTGACATTTTTTCGCCCGGCCTCAGCCGGGCGAACCCCTACGAGAGCTTATCGTGCGTGCGTTCGTGCGTCCGTTCGTCCGTTACGCTCTCAGATCTCGGTGTTGGAAAGTCGTAGGAAGGAGATCTTGGGCTCTACGGAAAGCTCTCGACTTACTGGTAATGTCGCTAAGAGACTTCGAAATTCAAAAGTTTGAATTGCGCGCGCTACAGTACCCCGAAGGTTCAAACTGAAAACGGCTATTACTCGCTCGTCTTACGTCGTAGAGCGGCGCGCGATAGGTCAACTAAAAGGTCTCGACGTGCGCTTTCATTTGGCATTAAAAATTTTCTTAATTACGCAAACACGCACCGCTAAAAGCGACATTCTCGCGTTTCTAACGCAGAAATCGCTCTAACTCGCTCAGCGTGCGTCGTACGGAGACGATCTTGGATTGGTTGGATAGCTCTCGACTCACTGATCATTTGTTCTTCTATTAGTCGAAACTCAAAAGTTTGAATTTCGGAAGCTACAGTAACCCAAAGGTTTAAAACGCAAAACTGCTCTAACTCGCTCGTCTTCTGTCATAGAGAGACGATCTTGAGTTCTTTGAGTAGGTTTCGGCACACTGATAATTCCGTTAAGAAAAGTCGAAATTCAAAAGTTTGAATTGCGCGGGCTACAGTAACCCGAAGGTCCAAAACGCAAAACGGCTCTAACACGCTCGTCTTACGTCGTAGAGCGGCGTGCGATAGGTCAACTAAAAGGTCTCGACGTGCTCTCTCACTTGGCGTAAAAATTTTGTTAATTACGCAAACACGCAACACGAAAAGCAACATTCTCGAGTTTTTAGCATAGAAATCGCTCTAACTCGCTCAGCGTGCGCCGTAGAGAGACGATCTTGAGTTGCTGGATAGCTCTTGAGTCACTGATCATTTGTTCTTCGATTGGTCGAAACTCAAAAGTTTGAATTTCGCGAGCTACAGTAACCCAAAGGTTCAAACAGCGAATCGGCCCTAACTCGCTCGTCTTACCTTGTAGAGCGGCATTCGTTCGACCGTTTGAAAGCTTACGTTTAGGCAGTTGTTGAATGGTCATTCCTAAAGAAATACTTTTGTTTTTTTAAACCCTTGTCTTACATACAACTTTGTCTGCTAAAAAAATTAATCCCGGGCGATCCCAATGTTGCCCTGCAACAACCGCTCAGAAATGCGTGTGTCTTGCTCAAAAAAATAATCCCGGGCGATCCCAATGTTGCCCTGCAAGAACCCCTCAGAAAGGAGCGTGTCAGAAGTAGCGCATGACTAGTGGACTCCGGGCGGGCGCGCGTTATATCGGAAAGGCTTCGAAATACTTTACAAAAGTATCCACTCTTTTACTCTTCCACTTTAAAACACTCACAAACCACTCTGTATTAATAAAACAACTCAACTTTTTTAAAACAGCTTGTTTATGCAATATGTGGCAATGTTCCATTGGTTTCCACAATCATAGGTACAAGTACGCGCTCGTGAGCTACCGCAACGCGCCGCCCCCAGGGACCACGAAGTACCTTCGACCGCACGGCAATTGCAAGAAGAATCACCGCCCCTTCATACGCACCAAGCCCAGCGTCCTGAGAAGAATGAGGGAGCAGGTTGGAGTTTGAATTTTGTGAAGTAGATTTCATGTTTGATGAAGTGATGTGGCATCCATTTCAGCTGGAGAACTCGCAGCTGCAGCAGCAGGTGTACGAGCAGAATGCGCTCGCGCCGACTGACGCTTCCCCAGTGGTGTTTCCCAACGATCTGGCCAGGAGCATGCATCAGGTGCACGTCGGTTGATTGGATGCGGTGTACGGTACTGTAATTGCGCAGTGACTGACAATGAGCGCAGATGAATCAGAAGTATACTGTCGCAACACTGTGAAACTGTTCATCATCGCACTCTCCCCACAGATCAACCAGTTAGCTTCGCGGACGCCGGGGGCGGCAGTGCGCAATCGTCCGGGGCGCGCCTCCAAGGTGGAGATGGAGATCGAGCAGGAGATCCTCTTGGGACAGAGACACGTCCAGGACTTCCCCAACAGAAGGGGACAGGTGGGTAGAAAGAGAGACGTTGAAGTGAGCGGAACCGGATTGACACGCGCGTCCACTTTCAGCCGCGAGAGAAGCTGGAGAACAGCAGAAGGCGGCGGCGTACCTTCGCAAATGAGGAGCCAGAGGAGGCGCAAGAGCCGCTGTCCACTGACGAGCTGAGTCGTCTTCGGCAGCTGGAGCGGCAGGACCAGTCTCGCTACAGGGTGGTCCAGAGGAAGCTGGCCGAACTGAAGCAGCTGCTGAAGAAGGAGGAGCCGCCTGAGGTGGCCGCTCTGCTCCAGCAGCAGCGACAGCAGCAGGAAGCCACTCAAATCTACGTGGACGACGATTACTACCACCAGCAGCAGCATCAGCCGGTCTACTACCCGCCCCAGGCGCTGCAGCAGCAGCAACCGCAGAGGAAGCCAAGGAAGCGCAAGGCTGCAGAGCCTCTGGGGCAGGTGAGAGACTTATGTCGTGTGCAGAGAAGTGGCATTTCGAAGCAATCAAGACTGGATAAAGATTTGTCATATTGCTAGGCTGCACATCTGATGAGACCCGCGGCGCATAAGAAAGGTCTCATGACAATGGGGCCTCAGCAACAGCAGCCGACGTCTCAGGCGCGCAAGCTGATCATCCAACTCAATCCGCAGCAGCACCAACAGCAGGAACCTCAGAACCCCGAAGACTACGCCTGGTACTACGACAACGACGACGACGGCTACCAGTAGAACCGACGCTTCAGTCTTGAGTTTAGTGATTGGTAATGCTCTGATATTCTTCCGCTCTCGCTGCTGTCAGTTTTCTCAACCTTGTTTCAATGGTAGGCCAATTTCCGTCCATGTGGCGTTGTATCTTTGTTCTCGCGCTGCGGAACTCGCTCGCCCACCTGCGCCACTGAACTTGTTCTCAGCCAATGTGTAGCACAACGGACATCGTGTGAATTCGTCACTGAATGTCTTGTTTTCCCCCTGGATCATCTTCTCATAGCAGAACCAATCTCCATAATGACGGGAGGCGTGTGTCCATATTTCGCTCGAAATTTCACGTCTCTGGCGAGAGTAACACCTTTGAAACGGGTTTGGTAAGCCGCATGACTCACCTTGGTTACTGAGGTAGATCGGATTGATCACTTGAGATGTGTGCCATTCCACAGACGATTGAGCTGGCCACGGATTCTCTTACCCGATAATATATCGTACCCTACCTACGTTCCATGCGGGGTACCGTACATATATCTGCATCTACCTCCGTACCTTTATAAGTAATTGTAGGTACCGTGTTTTCACTAGCAATATGGCAGTGTTAACGTCATTGTTTAGCAATGGCAGTAGCACACGTTGTGCTGTGTCCTCGTCTGTAAACTGAAATGATTGTGTATTGAATCAATCCGGTCAAGTTGGAGTGACCACAAGAAAACTCGTTTCTTTCGTCGCACGGCCAGTTGCAACCGGCAACTGGAGGATCAAAGGTTGGATTGCAGATACAGTAGTCGTCAGCGATTCCTAAGAGTATAATAGTGGTTTACAATACTAAGTGGTGATTGCTTCAAGCAGTTTGGCTAACCAATTTCAGTTGTGGCGTCGCCGCATTCCTCGAAGCAATTTGACGGTCCGTTAGACGCCAAAACAGTAGCTGGAGAAAGTACTGATAGCTCGAAGCAGCCCACGTAGTGCATTTGGACTGGAACATGCCGTACGTGTAAAATACATACTCAAACATATGTACATGTATACAGCTGTGACACAAGTGTCGCCTACTAACCTTCACAAACGTCCCCTTCAGTCAAGTCGGTCCACGCGTTTCCCGCTTCGCACGTGTAGAGTTTCTTCATCTTCCTATCGACGAACTCGGTCCCAGATGCACACTGATGCTTCACCTGTGTACCAACGGCGAACCAGGTCGCGTTCTTGTCGCTGGTGGACCGCTTGTCGTTCATGATCGTCGTGGGGCGGTAGCAGCAGGGGGTCAGGCAGTCGGCGCCGCAGTAGCCCTCGTGGCAGGAGCAGTACTCGAGCTCGTCGAAGCCCCGGAAGCAGACGCCGTGGCCGTTGCAGGTCTTGACCTGGCACTCCCTCTTCATGCAGACGTAGCGGCGCTTCTCCTCGCCCCTCGTCTGCACCATGGCAGCCTCGAGCATGGAGTCGAAGGAGAGGGCGTTACCCGTGTAGAAGTAGACGGGCGGATGGAGGAAGCGCCAGGGCAGCGTCGTCCAGACGTTCGGGGCGCGCCTGCGATGAGAATCATGGGCGCGGCTATGGCTTCCACGTCCACAGTCAAACTTGCTGTAGCCTTGCGCCTAGTGCTACCTGCCGGGATCCGAGGCATCGAAGGGCATGGCGTTGTCTCCAAGATAGTCGAGCGCGTGCACGTTGTGGATTGAGTAGGCGGTCCACCAGGTCATGGTCGAGAGCTCTCGGTCGGTGGTCGATTCGTATAGCCAGACCTTGAGAAACTCCGCGGTTCCCCAGTCCAGAGCTCCGGCCAGAATGGCGCCCTTCTTGCGGCACTCTGACAAGGCCTCACGGAAGCTGACGACCTTCGTATCGCCGTGGAACATGCACAGGTCCACGCTCTGAGGAGTGTAGACGCCGCCCCAGCCGCAGCTCGAGTATGGCAGCGTCTTCCGTGCTGCAACAGAGACGGGGCACTATAGTGCTCAAGCTGTTACTTGAGACACTATAACCGTCATGCTCGCTCTGGCCTACCGACTATCTCGCACATCCCAATGTACTGGTCGTCGCAGAATCTGTCGGTCATGAAGCTGTAGTTCTGGCGTCCTCTGTGCACCATGCACTTGCTGTCGTTTCGATCCATGTGCATCCGAACGTTGGTTCCCTCAGGCAGATACTTCAACGGCGTCTACGGGTATATGTCCAGGATGTTGTTCAAGTCGGCGAACCAACGGAGTCGATCGGACCTCTGGCGAGTGTTCTGCACACCGTGAATGTAGCGCATGCCTGAACGTCAAATCGGATGACTCAATATGCAATAGTCGCGATGTACATCGTGATGTCGCGATTGTGGTCGCGAACCGAGCCACACGTAGGTGGTGCCAATGGACTTCTGGACGAAGTCGCTGTAGAACGGATTCCACTCTGCTTGAGTGAGCGCCGTGAACAGACGACCGGTCACTTGGGCGTTTCCATTGGTCAGAGCAGAGCAGTGGGTGGTCTGGAAGTTCCACCAGGTGTCGCGGACGTCCAGTCGAGCGACTAGACACTTGACACCGAACATCCTGGCGCCAGGAATTATGGCGCAAACGTCGCTAACAGCGTCTGGAATTACTGATGGCAGCTTCCGATTGCGAAGGTTGTTGTAACGAACATAGGCCACCACCTTGCCGGCTGGTCCGTAAGAGGCTGGCAAGCGACAAGAGAGCACAAACCGGGTTCAACGCAGCCATGTCTACCAAGTCCGATAACTGAGCACTCGGAAAACGTACATACATACCTACCTACTATCTATCAAATTGAAGTTCGAACTGTTGTCATCCCCTAGACGATAGACGTGACGGGAAGCGACGCCAGCAAACCCGGTTTCGGAGGTCTGCCGCCCGCCCAGACAGATTTATGGAGAACGTGCTCAGTCCATTTCCACTTAGTTGCGAAGACGCGTCGCCATGGAAGGACCCCCGTCTGCCTCGGAAGACCTACTGCCGACTTTCTACTGCACTATTGTCGAAGAATGGGCGAAAAGCGGCTACCACGTGTACTGCACATTACTATGTCCATACACCAAACTTGGTACGATGTCCATTGCCATATTCTGCGCTTAATTTGTGTGTGTTATTTCCGCAGAAGTATAGGTATGCTTGTAATCTCAACACCAAGATTTTCCAAGATTGACGGTTGCACGACAGGTCGTCTAATTCCGGCTAAACCTCGGCGGGTTCTAGACGTTTCTATGTGTATGCTGTACCTACCGAAACAGCCGAAACGATTGCCTACAGACTGCTTGAAATCCCAATCCAGCAGAACGGCCTAATGGCAGTGCTCGGTTAGCGAGGTTTTCCTTACCTACCTGCAACACTTACAGTACCCACGAACAGAGGAGAAGGCAGCGCGCATAAGAAGAACCGTAAACAAACGGCGAAAACAAGCATGAAAGAAGGCGCGTACAATAGAAGAGAATCGCTCTCCGTCCATTTCAGTTTCGTTTCTTCGCGTTGGATTTAGAAGCACTTGCGGTGAACGATGCTGGGCCCACTCTCGTCGTACTCCTGCTTGCTGATCCTGGAGAGGAGAAAGAAGAAAGCGTTGCCATCATACATTCGACATGCATTTGATGATTTGACACATTTGTACGCATGATGGCTTTAGCAGGAGTAGCGAAGTGTACCTAAACAACGCAACGCGATACCGTAATTCAAGTCGATTTACTGTGTAGCAAGCAACTCGCCTGTCCAAAGTCAGCACGCGCGCATTGCACAATGAACCAATGCACCCACCACATCTGCTGGAAGGTGGAGAGCGAGGCGAGGATGGAGCCGCCGATCCACACCGAGTACTTCCTCTCTGGGGGAGCGATGATCTTGATCTTCATCGTGCTGGAACGCGCGAAGGCAGGTCAGCAAGTGCCGTAACATTTTGACAATGACCCCAAAAAGAATGAAGAATAAAGACCGAAGAATGTAAGTATTTAGAAGCCTATTCTGCGCTCGACCTTCAGAAGCTACCTGATTTATTAACATCGAAATTGGGCGCATTGATTTCCTGGGTCGTGCAATACCAATAGTACGCCAGAGAGTGCGCTGACGCTTCTCCTCACCTGGGCGCCAGGGCGGTGATTTCCTTCTGCATTCTGTCGGCGATGCCGGGGTACATGGTGCTGCCGCCCGAGAGGACGGTGTTGGCGTAGAGGTCCTTGCGGATGTCGATGTCGCACTTCATGATGGAGTTGTAGGTGGTCTCGTGGATGCCGCACGACTCCATGCCCAGGAAGCTGGGCTGGAACAGCGCCTCCGGACAACGGAAGCGCTCGTTGCCGATCGTGATCACCTGTAGGTGAGATACGCGTATTGGAGAGGGTGCGATTTCTCGGCTGTACGTGGATGACGGTAGAGACATAAAGGGGGGGGGGGGGGGGGGGGGGCAAAGCCACAGACAATCTGTTCGTCCCCCACCTGTCCGTCGGGCAGCTCGTATGACTTCTCGAGGGAGCTGCTGGAGGCGGCGGTGGCCATCTCCTGCTCGAAGTCCAGGGCGACGTAGCACAGCTTCTCCTTGATGTCACGGACGATCTCGCGCTCGGCTAAAGCGGCACTACCCGTAGAAGTGTCTCCAACCGCTTCGTTCACACCGAGCCAACGCACCGGTGGTGGTGAATGAGTAGCCGCGCTCGGTGAGGATCTTCATCAGGTAGTCGGTCAGGTCGCGGCCGGCCAAGTCCAGACGCAGAATGGCGTGCGGCAGGGCGTAGCCCTCGTAGATGGGCACCGTGTGCGTCACGCCTGAAAGACGCTTTCTTGTCCATGTTGGTGTGGTTGATAAACAAAATATCTGATTGAATTAAATTACTTCACTTACATTTAATTCAGTCTAACTTAAGTTAGTTTAATTTGATTCAATTTAAGTTGAGTTTGTTTAATTTGAATTAGTTTAATTTAATTTAAGTTAGTACACTTTAATTTAATTAGATTTAATCTAATTTATTCAATTTATTTGTGTTTGCTTAATTTGAATAAATTAAATTTGATTTGGTACGCTCAAATTTATATTTATATTTAATTTAATTTAATTTAATTTAATTTAATTTAATTTAATTTAATTTAATTCAATTTAATTCAATTCAATTCAATTCAATTCAATTCAATTCAATTCAATTCAATTCAATTCAATTCAATTCAATTCAATTCAATTCAATTCTCAATTCAATTCAATTCAAGTCAATTCAATTTAATTTAATTTAATTTAATTTAATTTAATTTAATTTAATTTAATTAATTTAATTTAATTTAATTTAATTTAATTTAATTAATTTAATTTAATTTAATTTAATTTAATTTAATTTAATTTAATTTAATTTAACACAATTTAACACAATTTAATTTAGTTTAATTTAATATAATCTAATTTAATTTAATTTAGTTTGATTTAATATAATCGACGTCGCTTTACTGTACTTTACAGTACGGTAACTAAATTAAATTTAATTAAGCTTAGTTTAGTTAAATTCCTCAAAATTCCAATTGCAAAACTAAGCACGCACCGTCTCCGCTGTCGAGGACGACTCCGGTGGTTCTGCCGCTGGCGTAGAGGGAGAGGACGGCCTGGATGGCGACGTACATGGCCGGAGAGTTGAAGGTCTCGAACATGATCTGCGTCATCTTCTCCCTGTTAGCCTTCGGATTCAGTGGGGCCTCGGTCAGCAGCACCTGGGGTTACAAAAGGCTGAGTACGATATCACATCTCTAGGGGCGCTTACTTCGCAAGCTACACACAATGGCGAAAGTGGCTCCTAATTTCGCGGTAGATGGTGCAGTAGCCGAAAGAAGGCGCGCAAAATCGTTATGCGGCGCCTGTTTACAGTAGCTCCAGACTGATTGGGCGCTATCAACACATGGACAGGGTTTGACTCACGCAACTCTCTCAAAACACGGTAATTTTGCCCCTCTGCAAAGTTAGAACACAACAATTTCTATATCTCTCACGGGGTGCTCCTCTGGGGCGACGCGCAACTCGTTGTAGAAGGTGTGGTGCCAGATCTTCTCCATGTCGTCCCAGTTGGTCACGATGCCGTGCTCGATGGGGTACTTCAGCGTCAGAATACCTGGAGACGGTCAGAGTCACAATATAGAGCTAGCTCAAGTCAGTCACTCTGGCTAAATCACCTCTCTTCGACTGGGCCTCGTCGCCGACGTAGGAGTCCTTCTGTCCCATACCCACCATGACACCCTGTGGAAGGAAGTGGAGTTGTCGTGAGAGATATTATGGACGATTCGCCAATATTGGCGGAGGCAATAAGAGCTTTAGCGATTCTTGCAGTTGCAAAACTTGTCGATTTCGTGCTTTCATCGTTGCCTTTCCGCGCCTGATTAATCTAGCCTAAGCATTTTCCGCGAAATCGAAAACAAATGCACGCCCATTTATCAATTCTCATTGTGGTCATCGTCGTAAACGACTATCGTGGTAGAACTAGAGGAGAGTCAAGGAAGTTCCACAACATATCAACCCAACCTGATGTCTGGGTCTGCCCACAATGGAGGGGAAGACGGCGCGGGGGGCGTCGTCTCCGGCGAAGCCGGCCTTGCACATGCCCGAGCCATTGTCCACCACCAGGGCCGCCACCTCCTCTTCCATCTCTGACGGTTGTTCTACTGATTTCTTCTTCGGAAGAAAAGTAACGAAAGGAGTGTTGTACTATGGTAGCAGTAGCTGTGGCGGACTCGAACGGACCGGCTTCTCGACTAGAGCGAAGGCTGTTCGGGGGAGGGAGGCGCGCCGCTGCTAAAAGTGAGCCGCCGACGCGCCTGTCGTATTCGGCTACCGAATAGGCGGCCGGCGTCGTCTAGCTATAGAGGGGTCAAGAGTCGGCCGCCTATTGGGAAGCGTCGATGTGGCGGCTTTTCTCGGAATCGGCGGCTAGGCGTTCGGCAAACACAAGACGCGCGCGGCTGTGAGCAACTGTTCTTCGGAGGCGCTGCGCAGCCGCAACTTTCGTTCTTGGAACCGGACAGATTTGCCCCGGCTAAGCCGACCCGCCCCTAACCGGCCTAAGCTTCTTTTCCGTGGCTTCCGAAGGTACGTTTCTTGCTAACCGGCCGCCAGGGATTCCACTGACAAATCGCCGCCCACCTCGCCGCTACCGGGACTGCATTTGATAGCTCGGTTATGTCGACAGCGCCTTTCGCGGAAGCGACACGTTGGCGTCGATTGCCCTTCGGCATCTCGACGCGTGGGAGAAGAGCTGACAGAATTATAGACGCGATATAACTTGCTTGGCTGGAGAAGGGTTCACACATAGGCAGTCGATCATGTACCTCAGTTTGTTCGGTAGGAAAGGCTCCCACCGCCACGCAAGCAAGGCGTACGCTGTCATCACAAGACGGCAGATCACCGGATCGCCTCTTCTTCCTTCTCTTTCTTTCGGAGTGTCCCTCTTTCGTCAACGGTGCAGCAGGGCCCGGAATGGCAGGGTCAGTCGGCGGCCCCACTTAGAGAGGGCGGAGCATCGGTCGGCGCAGAGCAGTTGCCATCGATCGCACAGCCAGTCGACGCAGTCGCACCGACTCTCCCCCATGGCCACTCGGAGACCCCAGCAGAAACGCCACGCGCCCGACGACGCCCACTCCAGCGTCAGCGCCGCGGCTTCGACCAGCCACAATATTCCCCTGAAGAAAATGTACCCCTTTACCTGGAAGTTAGTTGTGGTGTGACGCGACGCAGCATAGTAGACCATCACCTAAGCCAGACTTCCACGAATCCGAAGGCGTGGGCGAGCAGAGCGACGACCGCCAGCACCGTCAGCATGATGATAACCCAGCAGAGAAGACGGCAGCAGCAGCAGCTTCTCCTGCGTCGCTCCAGAATGGCCAACGCCGCCGCTATCGCCGGCGGCGTCGTTGGAGATTCGGCTGCGATTGCAGGGTCGTACTGGACGAAGTCGACCACCGGCGACTGCTGCCCGGCGTCCGTAGCAGAGGTAGTACCGTTCGGCAGCGATGGCACTTCGCGCAGAGAGTCGTCGTCGGTGGCGGCGGCAGCCGAATTCTTCCGCTCTCTGATGGCGCGATCAGACCGACTCGGCGTCGTCGTCTTCTCGACGGCTTCCCGGCTTCGACCGTGGATGGCGCTGGGCGATGTTGATGAACGCCTTCTCGCCAACGGCGTGGACCGGCTCCGGCTTCGGCTGGGAACCTTCTTCAGCGGTCGCCGCTTGGCTCGGTCACGCTGCCGCAGCTCCTCCCTGACCTCGCTGCCCGCCCCCACTGACGCGTCGACGCCGTTGCTGCTGCTGCTGCTTCTTCGTCGACTGCTCGAGGACCGACGGCTTGCTGATCTCGTGCCGCCGCTACTGCAGGCGCCTCCCCTCATTCCTCTTCTTCTCTCCCTCTCTCTTTGTCGCTGCCGTCTGAATCTTCTCTGGGTCTGCTG
Organism: Linhomoeus sp. GSCO2_2; assembly: GCA_030248115.1. NCBI lineage: Eukaryota > Metazoa > Nematoda > Chromadorea > Monhysterida > Linhomoeidae > Linhomoeus > Linhomoeus sp. GSCO2_2. The sequence continues at coordinate 20,822 of JASAMZ010002362.1, forward strand.
CTGCCTGTAGATCTCCTCCTCGCCGACGCGCACCAGGACTACGTTGGACAACGGCGGATCCCCGAAGCGCACCGAAGTCGTCGTCTCTTCTTCAACTGCCGACGACGACGGGCTGCCACCGTTGCTGCTGCTTCCGCCGCCGTCGGTCCGCTCCGATTGTTGGGTGGGCTCGACGTCCAGCACGACGCCGTCCTCGCCGTCCTCGCTGCCTTCCCATTGTTGGTGCTCCGGCGGAGACGCCATCCTCCTCGGCTTCGAATCTGCTTCAGTTCTGAGCTTCTCCAATTTCTGCTTTACAATTTCAACACCTACCATACTATTATAGCCATCGTAGCTTCGAATGAAGCTGATTTGAGGACATCATCGACAAATAAAAGAATCACACAAACAGGTCGCCAGATCGGCTTCCATTATCTACTAACGCTTTGCGCAATACAGACAGGTTGGAAACGGTAACCAGCTTAACTGCCGTCCTTGCATAGTCTTAATTAATTTGAATTTAATTGTCTGCCCCGGAACTTACCTTTATGTCAGGGACGGCGCGCGTTGCTGTAGCAAATTTGGTTCGTATACTCGCGATGCTTATCAACGGACGAGCTTGATTCGTCAGGTAGGAATGCGGAAGAAGGAAGGAAGTCCACATCGAGGTCGTGAGATTCGCTTCACTTCAAGATGCATTCTCTGCCGACGGGGACGCTGGACCCGAGCTCCTACTCCGTCTGGGTGCGTGGATTTGAGAACGAATCAACGAACCATTTCTTTGCTATTTTACATGCGTGATAACCTGATCGTCTGCTGATTATTAGATCGGCCTGATCTACCTGTTCAACCTGATCGTGGGCAATGGGGCGCTGGCCATGCCAAAGGCCTTCAACGACGCCGGCTACCTGCTGGGTTTCGTGATTCTCGCGCTCTCCTGCTTCGTCAGGTTGGTTCGACCGCCGCTACCTATTGGAAGTCTCGGTTACCGTACCGTAGTAAACTCTCTTGCGCCGCCGCAGCTACATCTCGGCTACATTTGTGGTGGAAGCCATGGCCGCCGTCAACGTGCTGGCGAGGAAGAAGGACGCCGTGAGTCGCTTTGTACTGGGTAGACTGAAGGCGGAAATTAATTGTAAGAGGAGTCTTCCAACCTCAAAGTGTAGCCATTCGCAAAGTTTTGGCCGGAAGTAACGCGCGAATTCACAAAACTCGCCTTCGAACACGGATGCAAATTTGGCAGCGGCGCGTTTCGTCCTCTCCAGTTCGCGGCTCCGCTCGAGCGCCAGCAGCGAGTCGCTTCGAACGAGGACGACGACAGCGACGACGAAGAAGCCGGCGGAAGCGGCGCAGAGTCGCGTCCTCTGCTGAGCGGCGACTCCGCCTCCAATCGGCCTTTCTACGGCGACAGGCGCGAGAGGACGGAGTCCATGATCGGCGACCAGTACGGCGCCATGATCCGCCGGCGCTTCGAAATGGTGCGCGAGACAGATGTGTACCTGAAATATAGTATCAACAATTGTGACGTAGCAAGGGACGAGATCGTTGGGGGTAAACGCCAATCCCCCGCCCCTGACGATGCAAAAAGTATCCCCCATAGATGTTTGGCAACAAAAAATTGCTTTTATCGCCTTTGCTAGTAAAAATTGAGTGACCATTTTTTCCTGCGCTCTATGGTGCATTTGTTCACCTGAGTGAGGCGCTCTACGGCGAACATTTTACCTTCAAGGGTTAGAATAGTGAAGTTTCGCCTGTGGCCTAATGTTCAGTGCATATTCGCGAATAAAGTTAAACACATTTTGCTCTTCCCACTTGTCAACCCTGGCTACGCCACTGACTGATGTATGCAAAGGGACCGATTGTGTCTTCCACGTTATCTTACGGCTTCCAGAGCGAGATGGCCGCCTTCTACTTCGGCAAGACGGGAGTGGCCATCTTCGAACTGGTGCTTGCCCTCTACCTCTTTGGGGATATGGCGATCTACCTGGCGCTCGTGCCCAAGTCTCTCATGACCGTCGTCTGGTGAGTGAGAAGTCGATTCGAAGCACAAGCTTCTACCGAACACACTCCGACCTCTGGTTCAGCAGCGGCAACCGGAACGTGGCCTGCTCGGCGCTGCCCAGCGAGCACGAGATGTGCTTCGGCGGAGTGAACTCTGCCTTTCTCACGCGCCTGAGCGTCTATAGGATCTTCATGGTTGGTAATGTGTGAATTTGCAGGGCTGCAAGTGACTAAGAACGTTATACTTCATTCAGTGCTTGTTCGTGGTAACCATCGGTCCCTTCGTCTTCTTCAACATGACAAAGACGAAGTACCTGCAGGTGTTTACCACCGTCTCCAGGTGGACAGGTGTGTGTGTGTGTTTGCTTTGTTACCGTTGCTGACAATTCCTTGGTTACATACAGTAGTTCTGACGCTTCCTAGTGAAGAAGTGGAGCACGATTGGCCCCTGTTGCGGCTGAATTTTGCGTGAATTCCAATTGCAGCCAATATTGTCGCTTTTCAGCGTTTGCTATTCATGCCATTTGGAACATTTCTCATCTTTCAGCGCTCATTCTGATGATCTCCCTGTCGCTGCGCATGCTGCTGATGAATGGTGTGGCGAAGCCTACTCCACCGCTGGTCAACTGGAGCAACTTCGGCAGTCTGTTCGGCGTCGCCGTCTACTCTTTCATGTGTCACCACAGCCTGCCCGGCGTCGTCACGCCCATCAAGTGAGGACGTGATTTGAGAGGCGTGGAAATACCGTCCCGATTGAAAGTTGCATGGTACTTTCATTCACCTAAGCTCCTTTGTGCCCGAAACCCAAAGGACGGTGAATCTGGGAATTCGGGTGGGAGGGGGTGAGGGGTAACCCCTCCCCCATATGCGCCGCCTCTTGGAGGGCGGGGGGGGGTGTCTCATTTTCGTTTTCTGATCCAAACCGTTTCTCATCACACTCACTCTTCCCACTCCGCAGGCAGAAGGCGCACCTGGCCTCCTCCTTCATCGTGGTCTTCCTGCTGATCCTCGCCTTCTACAGTACGCTGGCGCTCACCGGAGCTTTGGCCTTCGGCTCCCTGCTGCGCGACGTCTACACCTTCAACTTCTTCAACAACCTCTGCGATGAGAAGACGGCCACCACCCCCGTCATGACAGTGATAGACTACTTCTTAGGACTGTTCCCTGTCATGACCCTGAGTTCCAACTTCCCGGTCATTGGAGTCACGTTGAAGAACAACCTGAAGTCCATGGTACTCCTGCTGAAGGAGGAGGAGGGAGAGGGGGAGGAGACAGCGGACACGGCCACGACACCGGTGAAGAGAGTGAGAAAGTGAGTTGGGCGGAGGGGGGAATTTGTGGTTGAGGGGGGGGGGGTCTCATTAGAGTCTAAGGAAGGGAGAGGGAGGCTGCAAACGAAGAGCGAGTGCACAACAACGTTCCTTTTGAGCGCCCCACCCCTTACGTACTTTACGTTTCGTTGTTTTGACGGCACTGAACCAACAGACGTTTTTGGCATCGTTTCGCTGGCTTATCTGCCAGCTTCTTCGGACGTGTTTGAACACTTCTCAAAGTTGGCAGCGTTCTGATAGGCCATCTAAACGTCGCCAATAAAGTTCTGTTCGCGCCGGGAAACCGTTATAGTTCATTGGTTAGGCAATTCGCTTTGAACCATAAGATTACAGTACCCCTCTCCTAACTAACAGCGTGGACGCCAGCGACGGCGGGCCCCTCGACCGGGTCGACAACAACAGCGACGAAGACGACGACGAGGGCGACGACGTGGAGCTCGCAGCTTCCACCGGCTCGCGTCCAGGCTTCTGCTGGCGCCTCTCGACCTCTGCGCTCATCCCAGTCGTAGTAGTAGTGGTGCCCTTCGTCATCGCCTTCTTCGAGTCGAACGTGGAAGTGCTGGCGTCCGTCACGGGAAGCTACGCCGGCGTCGGCGTCCAGTATGTGCTGCCGGCGGCGCTAGTGCTGGCCGCCAGACGGCGCGAGAATAGAAGAGAAATGGGCGAGTCCCCCTTTGGAAGCGTTCTATGGCCTATGCTGGTGTTCGGATGGTCGATTTTGACTGTCTGCGTAGTCACCGGCAACCATATTGTGAACTGGGTGGGACCGCTCTTCGCCCAAGTTGGCTGATTGCAATATAGGAGCTATATTGATGCTTAGACTGATTTGGTTGGAATCCTTTGTCGTGGTTTTCATTCGAGTTTGATGGCTTTGGTTGCGCGCGATGTCTCTCTCTAGGCTGTCGCCGCTCACGTTCACGCAGTTTTAATTGACAATACGCCCGGTTGATTTCACTTTAACAGTCATAGATTGCGGTAACTTTGTGTTAACCCCGTGATATTAGATCCGATTTGCGCAGAGATGGTGCTAGGAGACTTTTTCGTTGGCTATGAAATGCCTGCCTATTCTGTTGCCGCACCCTATATTATGATTAGTGCTCACGCAAAGGACATATCCTTTTAACGATCGTCAACCGGCACAACGCGCCCACACGCCAGATTTTTACCCGCTGGTCTATTTTCGGAACTGGTACATTACAGTCATGCATGCGCCCGCACCAATGCCCACTTACCCCCTCATACTATCACCGAGATTACGGTACAAGTACATACTGTAAGTATTTATCGATCAATCACTCTGCATCGCGTTCTTGAAATCACAAGACGAACAAGACAAACACGAACCACTGCCTTCGGTCAAAGTTCCATGACGCGAATCTCCACCGAGGGTCCGCCGTTGATGTTCGGCGGCTGTTCGGTTGCCGCCGGCTGAGCAGCACTCGAGCCCTTCTGTCGGCGGGGGCCGGCCGAGGCGCGAGCGGAAGCGACCAGAATCGTTGACTGGGTGCCGTTCCTTCCGGCGGCCGCCGTCGTCTTTGTCTTGCGTCTGACGAAGCCGCCGGCGCCGCCGTTGGCCGAGCCGAGCCCTTTCTCGCCGCCGGTGGAACTGGAGTACATCTCTATCTGGACCAGAAAGCGGCTGAACTGAAACGAGAAAAGGAAGGGTTAACGTGCTGTGGGTACGACGGCGATTGACCCTAACGCTTGTCTCGCCGGTTTCTAGCGCTGCTGACGCGCGCGCGAATTCGAACCTTCGCAGCAAGTTCAAATTCTGGAATCTCCCACCTGAACCCAGACGGCGCAGGCCAGCAGAGCGAACACGACGCCCGCCCACCCGAAGAAGGCCCACCACTCGTTGGTGGTCTCTCGGGAGAGGCTGACGATGGACTCGGGGACGTAGGGGATGAAGCGGACGGCGCTGTTCATCACCACCACCTTGTAGTGGTTGAGCACGAGCGCGAAGCCGAAGAACAGACCTGGGAGAGAAGATCGTGAAGTCATTTGAGCTGGCGAAAGCTAATGTGAGGAAGTGGCTTTGAGCTATATTTCCAAGAATGTATGTATCAATCCGGAACTTTGAGCACTGCAGCGCACGTTAATTCGTACGCGCTTGTTGGAAAACCACGCTCGACAGATGGCTTCACACCCGAGAGCATGACGACGACGCCCGTCAGTCGTATGATGATGACGGAGTTGAGCAGAAGGCCGAGAACGGCCACCACGTAACCCACCACCTGGAGAATCAGGCAGACGTACATGGCGCTCATCTCTGTGTAGACGGCCTCTGGAAGATTAAATCCCGGGCGATTACAATGCTTTGTCTCAACGGTCCCAAACACAGTCACATATAACTCACCGTGGGTCGTCTTCCCACGCTCCGTCAACTCCTGTCGATATCTGGCGTCGTAGGGGCAACAATGGCCGCAGCAGAAGCGCCGGAGTTCCATCTCTGTTGGAACGCTGACCCACTGACTGTCCACGTACTGGTAGGAGAGGCACTGGGAGGTCTCCGTTAGACTGGAGTTGACGTTGCACTCGTCGAGCAGCATCAGACGTTGTTCCTCTGAAGAGACAGAAGATAGCTTGAAGGGTGCGTCAAATCAATCTTTAATCGGTCAAAAGTGGCGGCATCGCGTGCTACACCAGAATGGGAAAGTGTACATACATATCTGGCAACGGCATCCAATTAGGCTGCAAAGCACTTACACCCACATACGCATACTTATACCTATAGACAGTACACGTGGACGACTGTCTGTGGCAGCTACTGAGAAGCCAGACTACCGAAGGCAAGAAATTCACTGGCTAGATTCCATAATTCGCGCCGACACTTTTATCGAACGAAGTCATATGCGCCTACAGGACATATTGGCAGCCATGCCAACGTACCGCTCTCGAAGTGACGGCAGATGCTCCAAGGGCCGCTCAGTTCAGTGGTGAGAATCCAGCCGGCGAGGCCTGTCCTCGTGCCCGGACAGTGTCTCTTGGAGTACCAGAGTATTGCCGTTTCTTCGTCGTAGAAGTAGGGCGAGCGTTCGGGCGGCGTGTTCCCATCGAAGTCGCTCTCGTCCACCAGTAGCTCCTGCGCTTCCGACGAGTTGGCGAACTCCGCGAAGATCTCCAGGTCCGTGAAGTTGTAATTGGTGGGTATGAGGTCCACTCTGTAGACGGTGCGGTCCCAGCGGTCGCTGAAGGCGACCAGCAGCAGGATGGCGCTCGACAGCATCGTCGGCGCCAGCACCAGGACGCGATAATGGTTGAGAGTCATCGACGCCATCGTGTATTTCAGAATCGTCTTCTAATGCTTCAACTTGGGCAGGATTGGAAGTTGCTTGAAACGTCGCGTAGCGTCGCAGCGACTGCTTCTTCTAGTCGGTACGGCAGGTACGGCTCTCCAGCGGCGCACCGCATGACTCGCACAAGTTCTTCAACGCGAACGTCGTCCTTCAATAAGTGCTCTCATATACGGCACCTGAAGACAAAATGGCCGGCCCGAAGTCGTTACTGGCTCCGCCGTCGCGCGAGCGCGCCGGGCGCAGGTGAAACGCGATACCCCGCCCTTCTCCGCTCTGCTAGCGGTTCCCAATCTAGCCGGCTCTTCGGCGCCGGTGTCTCTGCTTCGGCGGCCGTTGCCTGGCGCAGCGCGTAGCTATGACAATTGCGTCGCAGTCCCATCGCTCAGGTATTAGATTGGTTCGATCGGCCGGGCACCTGCCATAGGCGCCGACTACCCTCCGCCAAGACGCATGTGATAGAACCGAACTGGAGGCTAATGGCGAGTCTTTATGGTCACGAGCGGACGGACGTAAACAGCGCCGGCTCAAATGACGCGTCTTAGTTGAGCGCCCGTAACCACAGCAGCCATCTTGACGCAAGCCAAGAATGGAAGACGCAGTTTCGAGCGGGACACTGACTTGATAATGACAGACACGACTGACTACCAGTCAAGTAAAATACGCTCTGGTGACATTATAACCTCCTACATACCTTCATTACGTCAGCAATCAAGTTGTTTCCTGTTCTCCTACCCTACGACAAGCGCCGTCAATCGACAGCGTACCTGTCGCGGTACGGGACGAATTGAGGTGGCGGCCTCTACGTCCGCAACAAGCAATGTACATAGCAAGCACAAGGTGGAACGGAAAGGTTGCTGGCTACACAGACTTTCAATATTACAGGACTCGGAGGAACGATTAACTTAGCATAGGCACTATGGAGAGGAGAGGAGAGGAGAGGCGCTGAAGGCTGCACATTTTCTACCGTATCCTACCAATAAACGACCAGTCTTCAACAATGCACGCACATTACGTAACTATAACGGCGGAGACAACAATAACAGAAATTCGTGCTTCTGTATCTCAAGTAGGCAAAACTCTACATCGTTTAATTACTGCAGAGAATGTATTAGGTCAGTGCGGCAGCACTCAGTCATCGTATTATTGGAGCGACGGCAGTCAAAGTCGACTTGTGGCTAGGCTGGGTGGCGAGGAAGGTCACATGGACGGATGAGCGCTTCAAAAGCGTGCAGACGGTCCACTCTGGTCAGGAGACGCGCAGATACAGCTGCGACCTCTGCGAGCGCCGGTTTCTGAAACCGAGCCAGTTGCGCGACCACCGGCGCACGCACACTGGAGAGAAACCGTTCCAGTGCTGCGAAGAAGGCTGCGTCTGCGACAAAACCTTCACAACGAAGGGCGATCGAGTGAGGCACACCGAAGCGGTCCATCGTGGCGTGAAGAAGTTCGGATGCGACCGGTGCGACTACAGGGCGTCACAGAGCGCCAACTTGCAGGCCCATCGGGCAAGACATCATGCGGAGGAGCTGATGACTTGAGCGAAAGCGGCGCCTTTCTGGCTACGGTACTGTGTCGCAAGGCAACCTCGACTTGGATGGTTTGTACGGTAGATTGTGAACGGCTGGCCTGTCGGTGCATCCCGTCATTACGTGCGGTACTCCAAATAGACTTGGCTATGTGTGCTTGGTGTCCATTCTAATTGCGCTTGAGGTCCGCGCGTGTTGAGAACGCCTGCCGACAATCGACGTCGTTGCACTTGTACGGACGGAACTGGCTGTGGAACCGCCGGCGGTGGTCCATGAAGTACGCGAGTTTGGCGAAGGCCACGCCGCAGCAGCTCATCGACGATTCGGCTGAAACCAGCGGAGTGGAGATACAGTACTGTATTGTACCCGAGGCTCCCTTGATAATGAGAAGGAGACGGACGGACGTTTGTGGTCGGGTTCGGCACAGCTGCAGACTTCTTGCTTGACCTCGTTCTGCGCCACAGCCTGAGGTGTCTGGGAAGGCAGGGGATCGCACGGTGGGTGCTGAACAAAGAGGTCGGAGGCTGCGCTTCAGATGGGCTGTTGCAGAGGGCCGCTCCTCACATTTGAAGACGATCGTTGGTGTTCCTGTTGGTTGGTCTGCGAATTGGAGTCGTAGACAAGCTCGATGTCGTCGTCCTCGTCGCCATTTGCCACCGGCGGTAGAACATCGACACTCGAGGCGGCGGCTGCCCGTGCCAACACAACGCTGCTGCCGACTTCACACTTCTCGACGTCCAGAACAAGAGTGGCAGTGTCGAGGTACTGAATAATGGTTGACTATGCGGTGCCCGCACTAGCGTCAAATGTAGAAGAGAACGGTAACCTGGGTAGCGATCGACTGTTCCGCCGACTCGGGTTTCTTTCCCATTCTGACGTCGTCGTTGATTTTCTCGAGGATTCTGGCCAACTTGTCGTGGTAGACGACGGGCACAGTCACGCCACACTGCACCGCCCTATCGACGGTCGTCGGTCGCTGCTGCTGCGCCGAGTAGGCCTCCTGAAAGGCAACGTCATTTGCTCGGCAATGGCGTCCTTAACATTTAAGCTAAAGCGTTAAGTACCGTCAGTCGCATTCGCTCTCGCTGGATAGCGCTCAACATGGCGACTTTGGCCCGCAACGCTCTCTCGCTCTGCACCAGCGTCTCCACGACGTCCTGGGTCTTCGCGAGACGGCGCCGCGCCGACGCCAGCTAATACAGGTCAGAGGCATCTCTACGTTCGTGACGCCTAATCGAAGCAGCTGACCTGCGCTTTCAGCGGCCTTGTCGCTTGGAGTCGCATCTCCAGCTCCAGCACCCTCTCCTGCAACTGCTGGGTCTCTTCTTCGGAAATGAATCGTTTTAACCGGATTTTGATTCTGTTCGGCTTCATGTCGATCAGACTTCCAGCACGCTTCCAGTCCAGGCTTGAGGCCAGGGAGAACCCCTTCCCTTCCCTATGGTAGGTACCACTGCCAGAGATGTTTCCCAAGAAGGGAAACGAATGGCACTATCGCACAGATTTCGAATGGACGCCGCTTCAGCGGGCGAATGAAGGCGGCAACGGCTCAAGGCATCTCCCAATCTTCTTGCGCCGGCGCTTTCTACACCTTTGTCAGCGGACCGGGCGGGGGGGGGGGATGCCAGACGTGTGTTTGGTACTGCCGCGATACACAGAGGGGCGTCTTGCGCCGTTCCGGCAAAGCAGAGCAGACCCATCTACTTTGTCTACTCGATCCGTCATCGCATTCGGCTTCGGTGTGGCCTATCGCAATCGACACCTACCTATGCTATGGTTCTCAAATGACGGATATTGGCGGGGGGGGGGGGGGGTCGGGGAGCAGCAAAGTTTCGTAGAGTCCAACGCCGCTGCCCTAATGTTGGCATTGTCGACAATCACGACCGGACACAACACCATTACACTCTCTGTTCTATTCTCGCATAAAATCCGTTACATTCTAATATAAATTATTTTGCTTATTAAATTCTATTTCATTTCATTACTGCTTTGTTTCATTATATTCATTCTCGTTTATTCACACTTAAGGAGACATGATTCTATTTAACTTCGCTGTGTTTTGCTGCGCCTGATTCGATTTTGTTAAAATTTTATTTTATATAACTAATTATATGCCTTTCATTTGACTCATTCTAATATAAATTATTTTGCTTATTAAATTCTATTTTATTTCATTACTGTTTTGTTTTATTATATTCATTCTCGTTCATTCACACTAAAGGAGGCATGATTCTATTTACTTTCGCTGTGTTTTGCTGCGCCTGATTCGATTTTGTTAAAATTTTATTTTATATAACTAATTATACGCCTTTCATTTGACTATGTTCCGTTCTGTCTCATTTTATTTTGCTCATTATATTTTTGTAGTTTGTCATACATCCTTTTAAGCTTTTTTGCCCTATTTTGTCTGGTATAGGTTCTCAATTTTCGAGACACAGCACCTCTGTCGGTGTGTTGGCCGGCCTCCAAGTGTTGCAATTCACGTGTTTGATGTGCGCCTATTCGCATGCGGGTTATTGACGGCGCATGGTATTCAAATTGACAAGTGCCAGCCGATGGCCTGTTCACAGCCCCGTATACATCCAGCTGCGCAAACGTGTGATTGCGATCGCCGTTCGTTCGTTCGGTCGTTCGTCAGAAAGGTCAGTCCACAGCCCAGCCCTTGCGTCAGCCTATTTCCAGTTCTGAAGCATAGCCTAGCGACGATTGGCTGCTGCGCCGCCGCCGCCGCCTGTCTGCTTCCCCCTTCCTTCCTTCCCCTTCTCTATGCTGCTACATACATTGCATCAGTACTTTTCGCTCGATCAGTAGACGACGACGACGACGGCGGCGCGTATAAAACTCGTCACTCTGTGTCACAGCGTCTCAGTTGATCTATTTGCCGCCGAACGCGCGAAGTCACGAAGAAGAAGAAAAACTGCGCCATGTGCGGCATCCTGGCTGTTCTGGGGCTGGCGGCGAAGCGAGATCGCGCCAAGATCCGCGACGAGCTCGCCAAGCGGATGAGCCACCGAGGGCCGGACTTCAGCGGCTGCTTTGAAGGCGAATGGGCGATACTGTGTCACGAGCGATTGGTGAGAGACGAGCTTCCGTGTGTTAAGATTGGCGGTCAATTACTGAGTACTCGCAACAAAACGAACTTACCGAAATACCCACTTTTTCCCCACAAAATCCCACATTTTGTTAACGTCAGATCATCGTCGACCTGACGTGCGTCCAGCCGATCGCCGGTTCGCGCCCGGGCGTGCAGGTGATTCACAACGGCGAGATCTGGAACCACGAGAAGCTGCGTCAGGGGGAGCTGGCCGAGTACCCATACAGAACCACCTGCGACAGCGAAGCCATCGTCCACCTCTACGAGAAGCATGGTACCTATTCATCAGATCAATATTTGAGTATTTTGTGTATGTAGTCCCCATCTTCACCGTTATAGTGATTTCGAGGACTCCGCTGCTTGTATTCACAAATTTCATGTGTTTCTTCAGGCGAGGACTTCTGCAACATTCTCGACGGCGTCTTCTCCTTCGCCTTGGTCGACGTCGACAAGGACTTCTTCATGGCCGCCAGAGACCCCATCGGCGTCAAGCCACTCTACTACGGCTTCTCCTCTGCTGACCAGTCGTGGTTAGTTATCTAGCGGAGCTTATGCGGAGTGACAAAGAACAGTTGGAGTTTCAGTGGTAGGTAGACTATGTTTCATCCCTGAAGACACCGTATTCGGCTCCTTCAGGTACTTTGCCAGCGAGATAAAGGCTATAATAGACCAGTGCGACGAGCAGCTGGCCGCCTTCCCGCCCGGCCACTACTGGACCAAGGAGAAGGGCTTCGTCCGCTACTACGAGCCCATCTGGAGAGACGTCGACCAGTGCAAGTATGGAAGTTCTCTTTGCCCATACGGGTGGTCGATCCCGTTGGTTAAACGATTGGCAAGCACTAGAAGAGTTGATTGTAGATTCACTGTCAGTTCATCTCAGGAGGGAAGGGAGGGGGGGGGGGGCGGGTGGGCCTTACGAAGCAGTGGTGGACTTCTTTTGTGTATGTGCGCTCTCTGTCGGTACATATTGCTTGATCCTTCCAGCGTCGAGCTGGATCTCGCCCGCCTGCGCAACTCTCTGACGGACGCTGTGGAGAAGCGACTGATGTCCGACGTCCCTCTGGGCGTCCTACTCTCCGGGGGCCTGGACTCGAGTTTGACGAGCTCCATCGCCTGTCGTCTGATCGCCGCGAAAGGCCTGCAGCCGCTCATGTCCTTTGCCATTGGACTCGACAAGGACGCCCCAGACTTGAAGGCCGCCAGACGAGTGGCCGAGTTCTTGGGTGAAAGGCTTAGGCTTTTTTATTTACGGTAATTTTATTCAACTTAAACGTTTCATATATGTTACTGTTTAGAATGCAAAACTCAAATTATGCTTGGTACTTAATGTGAAATTGAATTGTTTAATTGAACTCAATTTGACTCACGTTAAATTTGTGGTAAATTTTAATTTAATTTAATTTAATTTAATTTGATTTAATTTAATTTAATTTAATTTAATTTAATTTAATTTAATTTAATTTAATTTAATTTAATTTAATTTAATTTAATTTAATTTAATTTAATTTAATTTAATTTAATTTAATTTAATTTAATTTAATTTAATTTAATTTAACTTAATTTAATTATTTAAATTAATTTAATTTAATTTGATTTAATTTAATTTAATTTAATTTAATTTAATTTAATTTAATTTAATTTAATTTAATTTAATTTAATTTAATTTAATTTAATTTAATTTAATTTAATTTAATTTAATTTAATTTACTTTAATTTAATTTAATTTAATTTAGTTTAATTTAATTTAATTTAACTTGATTTGATTTGATTTGATTTGATTTGATTTGATTTGATTTGATTTAATTCAGTTTAAGTTAATTTAATCTGATTTAACTTAGTTTAATTTATGTTAATTTTATTAATTTAATCAAATTTAATTTAATTTAATTGTATTTAATTTAATTTAATTAATTTAATTTAAATTTACTTTTTACTTGCAGGCACCGACCACCACGAGGTCCACTTCACAGTGGAAGAGGGCCTGGCTCTGATCGACACGCTCGTCTACCACCTGGAGACCTACGACGTCACCACCGTCAGAGCTTCCACTCCCATGTACATCCTCTCCGACTACATCAAGAAGAAGGGTGTGTCCGCGGTGCTGTCGGGAGAGGGCGCCGACGAGATCTTCGGTGGCTACCTATACTTCCACAACGCGCCCAGCGAAGACGACTTCCAGAAGGAGACCATCGACCGGGTGCTTCGACTCTCGACGGCCGACTGTCTCAGGTGGCTACTGGAATCTACTACGATGGTTGTGATTGATCTTGTGGAGGAAGTATTTTGAAGTGCATTCGGTAAGAAAGGATGATACCGTTTGTGCTCATCTCTCTTCGATCACGTGTTCTCTGTAGCTTCTGTGATCAATCAATCTGTCACAAAATCGTACCACTCGTAGAGCGGACAAGAGCTGCATGGCGCACGCCATCGAGGTCCGAGTGCCGTTTCTGGACCGCCACTTCTTGGACGTGGCCATGACCATCCAGGGGAAGTACAAGCGGCCTCAGAACAACGAGATGGGCATCGAGAAATACATCCTGAGAAAGGCCTTCGACGACAAGCTCCAGCCCTACCTGCCCGACGAGATCCTCTGGCGACAGAAGGAGCAGTTCAGGTGGAGTTTTGATGTCGTGTGGTAGATACGTTTCTCTAACAGCCGCTCGCAAAAGTAACCAGGGATCCGTTAACATTTTTTCGCTCGGCCTCAGCCGAGCGAACCATATCAAGAGCTCGGCGTGCGTGCGTACGTACGTGCGTACGTACGTGCGTACGTACGTGCGTACGTACGTGCGTACGTCACGCTCGCTTCGGACTTAATAACTCGATCGTCTGACGTCGTAGGAAGGAGTTTGAGACATCGGTGAGTAGCCCGCGGACTCCTCTAGCCACCTGAGTAGTCAAACCAAAAATAAGTTTTCAAACTCGCGCGCTACAGTATCCCAAAGTGGGGTCCATTTTAAGACAAAAGTTGACCGAAGCTAGTCAAATCGCATATCAAAGTGAAGCGCTCGAGCTCCTGAGCACGAATCCGACAACAAAAACTTTCAAAAGTTTAAACAGAGAGCTACAGTAACCAAAACGCGTCGAAAACTGGAAACGACACGCTTGCTTCGGGCTTAATAACTCGCTTGTCTGACGTCGCTGGGTTGAGTTCGACACATCGACGGGTAGCCCTCGGACTACTCTCGCGAACTGTGACGTCGAAATAATAACAAGTTTTAAAAATTGCTCGCTACAGTATCCCAAAGTAACGTCCGCGAAATGTCAAAACTTCATCGAACCTAGTCGAATCGCATATCAAAATGAAGCGCTCGACCTCCTGAGCAAGAATCCGACAACAAAAAGTTTCAAAAGGTCGATGAGAGGGTTACAGTAACCAAAACGCGATGAACACTGCAGGTTTTGGTTTGTTATATCTTGGCACTCGTGCGTTGCAGAGCGGCGGTCTTGACATCGTTGAAGAGCTCACTGCAAGCCAACATCAAATCATGCTAACAATTAACCTGTAGTGTTGCGTTAGATTCCAGTGTCTTTTTTTTAAATTTAGTCTGAAAAGATGATTTTCTTGGTGTAAAGAATTAAACCCGAGCGATACCAATGTTGCGTAGCAAGACCACTCCAAAAAGTGTAGTCGCGAGGGGAGTCAAAGACGCTGCACGAAACCGGAAAGGGTCTTGCTACAATCTCAGTAAAAATTCAAAGCTCAAAACCACTCCGCTTTTTAAAAGAGACTTGTTGTTTGTGCGAGTGTCTGCCAGTTTGTTTTTTACCAGATCTGAAGCGCTGGGGTATTTATTCTCTGACGACAACCTTCGTCCATATATTTCAATTGACAATCACTCTGCAGCGACGGCGTGGGCTACAACTGGATCGACCAGCTGTCGGCCCACTGCGCCGCCCAGGTCACCGATCGCCAGCTGGAGGAGGCGCCCCAGCGCTTCCCTCACAGCCCGCCCACCACCAAGGAGGGCTACTACATTCGGCAGCTGTTCGAGAAGCACTTCCCCGGAGAGCAGGTCGAGCGGACGGTGCTTCGCTGGGTGCCCAAGTGGCAGCTGAGCAAGGACCCTTCGGGCAGGGCCAGCAAAGTCCACGTCAAGACCGTGGTCGAGGGCGCCGCAGAGGACGGCGACAACGACGACAGCGGCTTCGGAGAGCCCAAGCAGAAGCCGACGCCGCTGGAGGAGGAGAAGGAGAAGGCGGTCAACGGCTTCTACGTGCCGCAGCCGGCCTCGTAGAAGAGTTGAAGCTGAGGATGGATGATTCTGACTGAAGTGATTCCCCCACTGCTTACGTCCCGTTATCTATGTCTGTGTATTCTTGCATCCCCCGATTGTCACACTTTGACTTTAGTGTCTATGACGTGCATGTATCAGGGCCAGGGTTAATTACATTATGCGTTGCATTGGTTTGCCATGATTTATTCTGGGGTTCTGAGATTGAAGGCGTTGAATGGCGGTGATTCCGTTTGGCTTGAACAAGCTAATACACGATGATCCGAGAGGGCGATAATTGCAATGCATTTGAAGTAAGATCGGCATGGAAACGGCCGACTTCTGTCTTTAAACGGCATTCCCAAAGACCTCAAGTAAATGTACACTACACAGTGCTTCTATTGACTGTAGAGTAGTGGAAATGTCACCGGGTAGTCGCAAGCACCACTTCTCAGCGGAGAAGCTCGAAGTCGATTGCCCCTTCGGTCAGCCGCTTCAGACGGTTCGTTCCTATCGCCCTGAAAGTTTCAGCGATGCCACAAGTGTCAAACTTGAGTGTGCCGGCACGCCACATAAGACGAAGGAACGCGCTTACCCCAGCTGCTCTCCCGTCAGAGCCTTGAAGTAGCGGATGTTGACTTGCTTCAGCTGGGCGTCAGTCAGACGGCCCAGTTTCAAGGGAGAGAGCGATCGCAGCTGCGGCACGTCCACGTAGCGGAAGACGAATTCAGGCAGATTCGACAGCGCCGCTTCAGCCCGTTTCGCGCAACCAATCGAGACAAATGGAGCAATCGTCCAATTGAGACTTGCAAATCATACGTATGTATTATTCTAAGTGTATGGCAGTCGACGACTTCGCATAATCTACGGTTGCACGAATCGGGCGCCTGGCGTCATTCTGGAAAAGACCCCAGGAGAAAGCAAAGGCATCATCTCGTTCCACGGCAGCGACTGAAGGCCGCTTGGACTCAAGCCGTTGAAGAGCGAGGCGTCTCTCATATGACCGACCATTTCTACCCAGTTGAACTGGTTTCGGTAGGACGGTCGAATGAGCTGTTAAAAGGGTATAAGCTGAGTATAATTTGATAGTTTTATGTTTGCAAAGCTTTGCTCACATTGAATTTCTCTGGCTCGATTAACGCCAAGGTCTCTGGCGCAACGCCTTCCCACACTGAGTACGGGGTGTTGCGGTAGAATCGGTCAGGAAAGCGGTTGAAGGCCACATGCGACATGCCGCCCCATGTGGCTGTCTCCAGATTGGCCACAAGTCCTCGCCAGGGCATGTTGTCAACGACACGCTCTTCCAGATGCACCCACGTTCCGTCGGGTAGGATTGGTACAATGTCTATCCAGTTGGGGCCGATGCGCTGGATTGACTTGCTTGTCATCTTCAAAAGTTTGTGGGTCGTCGTCGTCGTCGTCGTCGCCGTCGTCGTCGTCGTCGTCGTCGTCGTCGTCGTCACCGCCGCTGCTGCCAAAGTGGCTGCCAACATAAACCGACCCCATTCAGAAGTTCTGCAATCCCCATTGCCGCCTCGGACTCGGACACGTCCACATTGTGGATGTCCACTGGGTGCGGCATTCTGTGTCTCAAGTCGGGAATTGACTCCACCGCCTCTCTGGGTAGTTTGGCCAGCGTCGACGTTTTCGCTCTATGCAACTCGTGAATGTCCATCTGCTGGAGCACGCGTCTGGCCGCCTCGACGTAATGTGGAGAGTCGGCCTTGTCAGGCTCTTGAGTGGCCTTCTCAATTCCGTTCCCCTCTTCTTCGTCTCCGGTAGCCGCTCCTTCAATTGCCTGCAAGCATAAGTGCCTAGGTACATGGAGATTGAGTACAGTACATAGGGGCAGATCGCCGGCAGGCGTGCAGGCCATGTAGTGTCTCGGCTCACCAGATCTTACGCTACACTGGTCATGTGTAAACTGTAAAACTTCACCGTGTTGACCAGTGTTGAACACGGTGATGACCAGTTCAATCAACCACCCACCTCGATTGTAATCGTTCCATCGATTGAGGTGCAGGCGGCAACCCCTTCAAGGATAAGTGCTAAAGCACAGGTCACAAAACCAAGTTTCCACCTCATTCTCGATTTTGGCGCGCAATAATAAGGTTCACGTATCGCCTGACGCGATTTGCTCTGTTACACTTCTTCACTCGTTGCAATTCTGTCGCAGAACGTCTCGCCGACACCGTCGATTTCTCGGCGCTGCGGAGCGGACAAAGCGTTCCAACCATCAATTCGAAGTTTTCGCGTCATGCGCGCGCGACGAGGCCAACGATGCGTGGGAAGAACGAATGGGTGTTATGTTTGTTTTTGCTGGCGTTGAAGTCGAAACAAGACGAAGGCAGCGATCCACAATCGTTGAATGTTGAAGCATGACGATTGCCTGACAGGCTCGTGATGGACTCCAACGCGAAGATATTCCCACAACCATCCACTCACTGCCAATTATCACTCAACCGTGCTTTGGTTGCGTATCCTCACTCTGTGACGATGGGTTCTAGAAGGGCTTCTCAACGATGCGCTCGTTCAGCTCCTGGACGGGGCGATGGTTGTAGAGGATAGGCTCTCCCTTCTTGCCCAGCAGAGTGCGCAGCAGGTCGATCTGCAAATGTGGCGGCGTCTGTGTAGTCACATTATCAATAGCAATTTTTTCAGCGCTCAGCTTTCGTCCAACACACAAGGATCAAGCTAGTTACTTCTGAGCTTTTAGCGGGTGGGATACTGTATTGTTTCACCTGCTCGGGCAGTACGGTAGCCGGCTTCTTGAACAGCGTCCAGACGACGACTTCGTCACAGTTGGGGGTGGTCAAGGAGCCTCCGTAGCGAAAGAACTTCTCCGGGTTCTTCGGAAGGAGGTCCACCGGAGCCAACTCGAGAATGTGCGTGGCCGTGCTGTCTGAAATATGCATGTACCAAAGTTCTGCGTCTTTGATGCCGTGTAGTGTTCGTTCATTCATCTCTCGTCAACACTCACCAGGTAGCGTCACGTCCCTCTTGTGCTCGAAGGCGGCGCTGAGCGCGTAGGTGCTGGAGTCGCCCGGCTTCTCGCCCGGCTTGGGGTGATCGTACCTGTAGGTTATTGGAATGCGATTTCCCCCCTGGGATATTACTGGGCTCTAACAACGTTGACAACATACCAGACGCCCAATACAGCGATGCCCTGGGAATCTTTCAGCGCCTCCTCCATCGTCTCAAAGCCCTCCTTCAGATGCACAAAGTGGGCCTGCAAATGGCTCACCCGTTGGCGCCACTCTCCGGGCATAGCTCAGCGTTTCAGTATCTCTATGTTACAGTAGAGAACATAATTATCGCTACATACATACTACTGTAATTCATGTACCTCCAGTGGGAACTGGCGTCCGTCCAGCGTGTGCTCGGAGCCATTGGTCTTGTCGTTTCCCCAGTGGAAATGGAAGGCGATAAGGTTATAGTTGGCCGGTAGTCCCCCTCCGCTGATTTGGATGGAGCAGGCCTCCTTGTCCAACGTCAGGTTGTCTGCAGTCGAAAGATAAAATTTCCACTAACTCATCTTGTGTTTGTCAAATCATCACACAAAATCACAGTAGTGTCCGTTGTTGTCCAGGGTGAAGGGGCAGGTCTTGGAGTAGTCGCTGAGGTCCAGACCGGCCATCTCAGCGTCCGAAACCGCCTTAGCCGACGGAATATCGATCGGAGACTGAAGCACGGACGTCGGCAGAGTGCAGAAGCCGGGCCAGTCCTGCGGGCTTTCGTAGGTCCAGGCGGTCGCAACCTGGGAACGTGACAAGGACGGGAAGACGTGATGTTCACTTTGTGACTTTGTCTTTACGTCGGATTTGTTGTTGTTCCACAAACAGTGCGAGTGGTTCAGTTGAATTCTACCACAGTGTCGTCGCTCACATGGTGCTTCTCGTCGGGTGCTGCTGGGACCAGTTCCTTGAAGGCAGCTTGGTCCAGCAGCTTCTGGATCTCGTTCAACCAGTCTTCGCCGATGAGGTACTTCAATGCCAGCAAACCTGAGGAGACCGCTGTATTGTCGCAACAACCATAAGATGAGTCAGAACGGAAAAGGACCTTGCTTCGCTTGAGCCTCGTCGCCGACGATGGCACCCTTCTGCTCCATGCCGACTGCGACACCCTATGGAATGAAAGTCCATAAAAGTACATACTTATGCACTGTAGATAGAGTATGGTATGAAGACCACATATGCACAAATCTTAGTTCTTTTGCACTTTGCTCAAATTATGGTGCCTGTCCATCTATGCAGGATATCTCACACGTTCTGTCACATGAACACGCTACTGTACTTCCTTTACCATACCTGGGCCCCGCTGGCGATAGCCGTTGCGGTGCCGTCCCAGCCGCTGGCCAAAGCTGCCATTTTGTTGGTCAACATGTTGTCGTTTCTTGCTGTCACCCACCGCACTGCCGGACAAGGAGTGAAGACGGTTGTAGTCAGTAAAACGCGCCCGCGGAACGCTTGTTGCGCTGTCACAATTTTCGCGCCAATTTCGGCAGACGTGCGACTACTGCGAGTCAATCGTGTTAAGAGCAGTCAGGAGTGACAGGCAGAAAGCCGGACCATTAGATGAATCAAACTTTGTTGTGTTATAAATGTACGTAGGCGCGCGCCGTCCGACTTGCTCTTCGAATTGCTCGGCGTGCAAACGATCGACCTGCAACCGCTTCAAGATACCGTCCTGCCTGGGTGTTGTCGACGCGTCAAATTTTGGTTCACCGTAACTTGACCGTGACAATCCAAATTTTGATTCGGTAACGTTCTTGACCGAGGGAGGACCCAACAGACAAGTCGGGTACTCGTTCGAAATCGCAAGATCAAGTCTTCGTCAAAGGCGATTCGATGGAAGCGGTAGAAGCGGACACGACGCTGCCATCGGCGTCGACTTGTGCGACCGCGTAGTCGAGCTTGAGGGAGAAGAAGTGGGAGGGATTGTAGAACTGGAGAGCGTAGAGACCGGCATCGTCGACCCGAAGATGGGCTTCCTCCGGTAGCTTCGTGGTCACCACGTGCAGTCGGGGGTGGACGGGTCGGCCAGGCTTATCGTCGTCCTCTGGGAACGCAGAGACGGCAATGGAAGTTGTGTGCCACATCATGACATATCGGGTAGTATGTTGCTTGCTGCAATAATCGCTGAGGGTTACGGAATACGGACGATTTGTTGCCTACCGTTGTCGAGCTTGACGACCCCGAATTGGACGTCGCCGTTGACCCAGAACTGCCAGACGAGCGTCGTTCCAGGACCGGCCACCCTCTGTGCTACCTTCACAGTTTTCATCGCCTGAATAAGCAAAACTTAAATTGCGCAACACGTCAGAGACTAATATGTAGTTAGTTGGTTGTGCGTACCCCTATCGAAGCGTGCGTCGTGGTCGGCGCTGGGTCGATCTTGAACTTCTTCCAAATGGTACCCGGCACATAATAGTCCGCCTCCCTAATGGGTGTCCGCTCGTTCACGCAGTCCTCCCGAGTGGTGTAGCCCTTGTCGGGGTCGAGGAAAGTGCCGCCATAGGCTACTGGGACAAGGGACTTGTCCAAAACCTACAGTACATACGAACGAGCGTTTGCTTGCATGCGCAGCTACTCGACAGCTGAGTCGATTCCAACTGCACCTCGAATATCAACTCCTTCTTGTGGCAGAAGCTGAGGCGCTGCTGTGTCTCCTGGGGCAGCAGGAACTTCACTATGGACCAGACGACGCCCAGCAGATAGGGCGGGTTGACGATCACGATGCGCTGCATCATGTCGGGGTAGAAGTCGTGCCAGATGGCGGCGCGCGCTTTGAACACCTATCACGGTATATGTACGGTATGTACATGCCGATTGCCATTGTGTATGTAATACGTACGTAGCTCAAAGACGACAGACAGGACAGGAGTATGTAATGTATATACTTTGTTGATCGGGGAGGCCGGATTCAGGTGGCTGCTGATCACCACCCCTGACAAGTCGAAGATGCAGATGGCGTGCGAGGGTCGGCCCGTCTCGCGCTCTCGCCGCAGGATCAACTGGATGATGTACTCGCAGAAGCCGTGGAAGGTCTCCAGGTAGTCGCCGGTGGTGAACATGTTCACGACCTTCACATACTTTTCAAATTTGCGCAATATTCACGCGCCTATGATTACGGTAGCAATCTGTGCCCACTCGGTGGTCGAAGGCCCCGCAATCGATAAACACCAGTCCGTTGTCGCGATTCAGTCCGGCGCACGTCAGGCGCGACATGGAGAAGTACTGCTTGATCAGCAGCGTCTTTTCCCGCCGCAGGAAGGTTTCCATAAAATCAGGCTTGTCGAATCCCATCAGTGGGCGGTTCTCGATGTAAAGCTTGAGTTTGGGAACGATCGCCTCAATGTTTCTGCCGTGGCCGCGCCACCAGCGCGCCAGATTGAAGTCGGTGTTGAGGTCGTCGGGAATGGAAGTGCTACCGCCGGCGTCTTCGAAGCGCTGCCGAATCGTGCGGACTCCCGTCAGCTCCTCCTCAGTGAGAAAGGAGGCGCCGCCGCCGTCTGCCTTTGCGGACATCTTCGCCTATCGAATGGCTAACATGCAACAATGGCAGTGAAATATCAGTCTTCTATCGCCTTGCGTAGGATAGGCGCACTGCGAATCTACGGCTATCAGCCAGTAGGCGCCTTGCGTACTCTACATCTGTGTACCCAGGTAGGTATGTACATACCTAGTGGGAGTGTGAAGAGTGAAGACGGCGCACACTCGCGCGGAAAAAGGGCGCGTCTACAGGTTGCCTAGCAGACTTGAATGAGATACGGGCTCCCAATAGTGTGTTGTGTAAATAGAGAAGAGCGCCAGTGGCGGGCGCTGACTGACCCTGTTCTGCATGCAATCTTGTCACATACTTGGATGTGGAGCCTACGTAAATTCTGATGCGGCGGTTGGTTTCAGAGCGTTTTCATAAGAACACTCACCAGCATGTCAACCTAACCAGAACGTTGGTGAGAGAACGCAGCACAGAATCGGCCGCCATCCTACTTGGTTTGTTTCCGTTTTCGCCTTCCCTTCTTCACGCAAGGCTCTTCGTCATCCGATACTTCAGTCTTAATTTCCGTTTTGATCTCCGTCTTGATTTCCGTTTTGATCTCAGCTTTGGCTGGCTTGACATCCGTCTCTTCGACTGCTTCCGTCGTCACTTCCGTTTTCACTACTATCTTGGGCTGCGGCTCACGTTTGAACAGCCCTTCCAACGCCTCCAGCTTCTCCTGCACTTCGGCCAGCCAGGCCTGGTCGGTGACCAGCTTCTGACACTTGTCAACCGGAAGCCCAGAAGCTAATCTCTGAAACTAATCACTTACAGTATCTAGGTTTGAATTCAGCGGCAAGGTCCGGTCTCAGAATGGGACCTGGCAGCGACTGCGCAGGCGCTTGGCGGCGAAGAAGACGGCCGGCCCCATCAGCTGTATCTGGACGAAGTGGCAGTGCTTGCAGGCGACCTCCTCATCGTTCTTCTCGGCGTCGGGACAGTCGCAACTGAAGCTGTGGCCGCAGATCTGGCAGTCGGGACAGTGGACGCACTCATCCTCCTCGCAAGTCTCTCCCCTGAGGTCGAGCAATATATTGTGGGCAATAAAAGCGCCATTCTCGCGAATGGAGCACGAGCGCACTTGGTGACCGTGTAGTACTGCGTGCCGTCCGAGCCCTTGACCATCCACTCGCGGCCTTCTTCGGCCACCGCCAGATTGCCCTCGTCGAACTGGGATTCGGCGCGTTCGTGCCTGACGTCCATGGCCTCCTGCTTCTCCTCCGCCTCGTCCTCGGAGTCCGAGTAGTAGCGACGCCGACGACGTCGGCGCCAGGGGGCCATTGCAACTTCGGATTGTATGTAGCTGCTCTCTGAGAAATTGGGAATGGATTTGAAGCGCCCTCTCTTCGAGCTGCTTCCGTAATTCGTTTTAGACGCGACCACACGCCCTGTGACCGCGATGTGGCTTAGAGCCTACGGTTGCGAGTACAATAACTTGACTTCAGGTGACAGATAGCTCGAGTACAGTAGGCGGTGAACGAACATTTCTTTCTGCGTCCAAAGGGTCTCAACAACGAGCGTGTACTCGGACGACAAAGCAAATCGTGTAGCGAACCAACTTCGAACTAAAGCCAGACGACGACGACATTCACATTGAGACGACTACACTGCAGCGCACTCAGTCAACTCGGTACACGAAAAGCAGTAAAGCGACTACAAAAGCACGGCAAATCCCGTTTCTGATTTTCGGTCCCATCACTCTGGTATTCGTTCGTCTCCATGGATTTACCGTAGCAACTAACTCATAACTGGAATGTTGTACTTCGGTTTTGGCTGGAGTACCTACTGCGAACGTCAGGCTGGATGAAGTCAGCAATACAAACGCAAAGGAGAAGCAGACACAAAATAACGAGCAACCAATGACAAAGTGAAGAACGAAGAGACAGCCTACACGCAATGCAATTCCGCGCGCTGCCAACTGGCGATTCGGTTCAGTCTTAATCTCCTTCTTCCTCTTCCCCGTCGATTTCGTCTTCCTCTTCTTCGCTCTCTTCTTCGCTCTCTTCTTCGTCCTCTTCTTCCCCTTCTTCTTCTTCTTCTTCTTCCTCCTCCTCTTCCTTTTCTTTGCTGCGCAGGTGTTGTGGGTCGAGCAGCCACGGCTTCCAGAAGAGACGCCGCTGCTCCTCCCTCTCCTCCTCTGACTCGAGTAGCTGCACGCCTTGCCCACTGATCAGACTGCCTGGACGGAAGTCGAAGTCGGCCGGACCTTCAGTGGGTACACTACTGCAGGTTTTTAGCACTCCGACCCCAAAAGGGGCGGAGTGCTATAGTGAAGCTGCTACCGACTAACTTTTTCGCCACTCACTTTCGTGCCTCATTTCTCATCCGATTTGGACGGGGTTTTTTTTAATCGATAGCTCTCGAGGGATAGTAGGTGTGGACGGACCTTCGTTTTTTTCGCGTGGTGGAAAAATTTTGAGAAAAATTCAAAAATTTGAATTTTTACTTACTGGGAGGGTGTTCAGCAGCTGCTACTTTCTGGAATAATGGGCCGATTTTGATGCCCTTTGGATATGTTGTAGTCCTCGACGAGACGAAGAGGGGACAAAAAATCCCGACCCTCTAGGTCGACGCGTTCTCGGGTTACGGTAGCCGAAAGTGGTTTTTTGACAAAAATTTGCCTTCCAAAAATGCTAGTAAATCAGGGAGTTGTTGGATCGGGCCAGATATCTCAAATCGGCAAGATTAACATGTTCTCTTTCGTTTAAGACCAAAATCTCTGAAATCCGCCGCGGAAATCTGTGTCACGTTAGAATTCAGTTCGTCTATGTAACTTGTTGCAGACGTGAACGACTGCTCTCCCAGCCCCTGCGTGTACGGCAGCTGCCAGGACGAGGGGCCAGACAGCTACAATTGTCTGTGTGAATCTGGATGGTCGGGGAAGCACTGCGACCAAGGTAGGTTGGCCTTCCACTCTTACATCGCTTTGCTGAGACAAGCAGAGAGTCTGTAGCGCGCTACACCCGCTTTCGTTCGCAGCCACTTCGCCCCACGGCGTACGCTTCTCACTATGGGCCCGGAATGCAAGGCTGTCCAACACTCCAACTGAGATGGTGAATCTGCCGAGTGAGCGTGAATGCGCCGGCCTCTGTCTGAATCGTCCCAGCTGCGGCGCCTTCTCTTTCAAACGCAACAGTGGAGGAGTCTGCACCATTGTCGATATATCCTACGGAGAGGAGAGTCGACTTCTGAGCCAGACTGAAGAGGGCGCAAGCGTCTGGCTGCGAATGAAGGAGCCGTAATTGAATACGTGAAGTATCACGATCACTAGCTACCTAATTTCTATATTTTGCACACAATCTTCACAGACGACAAGCGTTAGCTGAGTTTCGGTCGCTAGATCTAGACTCAGCCACGAAGTGCCAGCGCGACCTCATCAGTAGATGACTGGCACTAAGGCGACAATTTATTGTGCACAAGTTTCATAAATTGCGATTCCTATTCCTACGAACTTCATTATTCTTGTCTTCTCTCTGCTTTTGGGCAGTTCTCTTGGACGTCGAGCCTCCTCTTCCGCCTCGCGCGTTCCCTCCCTTGCCTCTGGCCGACATCTTGTTGCGGGTCTCCTCCGTAAATTCCACCAATTTTCGGCGAAAATTCACAAATTTCGGCGAATTGTCTGATTCTTTGTCCGAATTATTCTCGCTCTTGAGGTCACTGCGCATAGCCGATAAGGAACTGGACGTTCTACCGTAGCGACAATATTCTGCACATCTAAGACTACTGTAGCGTCGCCACACAAAATTCTACCGTACACCCTCACAAACTCTTTCCTAGACGTAATTCCGTATTTCAGCATGTTCAATCTATAATTTTCATAAAATCGGCAGAGGTTTTTAAACAGTTTTCTATTACAGTAACCCCGATTTAGCATACACTCTTGCAACTGTCGAATTTTGTACCAAAACCCAGTTTTATTAGTGCATATTCTAGAGTACCGTACTAACTGAGTATAAAACGTGCCGTATGACAAATTGCTGGGGGAATTGGTTGTGACATGAGTAAATTTTATCACACGGAAGTCGAAGCTTTCTGTTTTGTCATAAACCTAAACCTCCTTGAGTTTGTCCTCAGAAATTTCAAATTCGAGGTCAAGGAAAGAAATTTTGCCGTTTTGAAGGTCAGTTTTGCCCAATTGCAGCAATGGCGTGAGAACCAATGAGTTCGAAGCGCGCCCGCAAGACGGCGCTAGGTACATACATGTATGTACGTACATATGTACGTGATACGACGTCTTCTGAGATGAGCGAAGCACCTTGAAATGCTTTAACCGTGATTCCTCTCTGTTTCGAGCTAGTTTCAAAGCTGATTTCGAATGCTGAATGATGACATGTGTCCCTACACACAGTGTTCAAGTGTCAACCAACCAGCAGAGCCGGAATTTCTCACGAGTTACATGGCATAGGTTGTCTACTTAGACCTTCCGACGACCTACTGAATCATCATACAACACTTTCTGTCCAGTTTGACGCCACTCTGCGTCCTAATCGAATCAGACGCTTGATCGACCGCCTTTCCTTTGGCCAAAGGCGTCAAGAAGCCACATCATCGGCAGCTTACGAGCGACGATTCGTCATTTCACCGCGTCTGGCGTGTAAGTGGCGATTGATCGTCGCACTTCCCTTTGAAGGCTATGAATATGCCACATTCGCGTCAGCTATTCTTAACTCATCCGAGAAGAATCATGCTTTTATTATTCGCCCACGCCGAATCACGCCAGGTTGCGTAGGGTGTAGAGGGTAGTTTTCGGCCTATAAAATGTTTTGGCTTCCCAACTTTGATCCAAAGCAACTAGCCCGATTTCGAACCCTGTTAGTTGTCTAGGCACCCGTCTTTTATCCAGACAATAATGTCGTCTTCCAGAAGTCTAATCGTTGTGGCTACAGTAATTCTCACCTTGTCCACCATCGGTCAATGCTCACCGCTATTTTCGACGCTGAAGAGGAGTTCACTCGGCGGATTGAATTCACGACTCGGTACGTGAGACGCGATTATGGCCTCGAATCGACGCGTTACCGTAGTCGTGCCAATTCTCTACAGTCGGTTTGGCCGGATACGGCGCTTTCGATGAGAGCAAGACGGCTGGAAACCCGACACGCTCCAACCGTGGACACTGGCCAACCGATGGAAACATCGGCGGAATCAAGATACGCTTGAGTGGAAACTCTTTCGACTAAGAACAAGAAGTGTGATTCGCCGGTCTTTTGCTTGTTGGGTCACCTGGCATTAATTGACGTCTATACTTGCATTCGACTGCAGCGTGTGCATGCATTCACCGGTTATGGTCAGAGTTGACTAACGCGGCCGTGGTTCAGCCTTCGGCATTAAGGTAGCTTGCAGTTTTTTTCGCCCGCCCTCAGGCGGGCGACACCCTACGAGAGCTCGGCGTGCGTGCGTGCGTCCGTCTGTGCGTGCGTGCGTGCGTGCGTGCGTGCGTCCGTCACGCTCTCAGATCTCGGCGTTGGAAAGTCGTAGAGAGACGATCTTGGGCTCTACGGATAGGTCTCGACTCACTGATTATTAGTCATAACCGGTGTCGAGACTCAAAAATTTGAATTTCGCGAGTTACAGTAACCCGAAGGTCGAAAACGCAAAACGGCTCTAACTCACTCGTCTTACGTCGTAGAGTGGCAATCGACACGTCAGGTGAAAGCTCTCGACGTGTTCTTTCATGCGTCTGCAAAAGTTTTTTAAATTACGCAAACACGCACCGCGAAAAACGCAATTTTCGGCATTTTGACGCTAAAATCGCTCTAACTCGCTCAACTCGCGTCGTAGAGAGACGGTCTCGAGCTTTTTGGATAGCTCCCGACTCACTGATCATTTGTTCTCCCATTGGTCGGAACTCAAAAGTTTGAAATTCGCGAGTTACAGTAGCTCGAAAGTGCAAATGCACAATACGGCCCTAACTCGCTCGTCTTACGTCGTAGAGCGGCAATCGACACGTCAGGTGAAAGCTCTCACGTGTTCTTTCATGCGGCTACAAAAGTTTGTTCAATTACGCAAACACGCACCGCGGAAACGCCATTCTCGGGATTTGACGCTAAGATCGCTCTAACTCGCTCAATTTGCGTCGTAGAGAGACGATCTCGAGCTTATCGGATAGCTCTCGACGCAATGATCATTTGTTCTACCATCGGTCGAAACTCAAAAGTTTGAATTTCGCGAGTTACAGTAACTCGAAAGTGCAAAAGCACAAAACGGCTCTAACTCGCTCGTCTTACGTCGTAGAGCCACAATCGACACGTCAGGTGAAAGCTCTCGGCGTGCTCTTTCATGCGGCAGTAACAAATTTTCAATAACGCAAACACGCACCGCAGAATACGCCATTCTCAATATTTTAACACTAAGATCGCTCTTTGCTACATGCAGAAGTGCTACACGGTTTGATTGCTCGTAGTGCGCTCTTTTGTGCTCTGTCAATTGCTTGCCAAAGCTTTTACAAGTTTTTGTCACTTTTTTAAAAGCGTTGCTTGAAAGAGGGATATTCTTGCTCTAAAAGCCAAATCGCGGGCGAAATCAATATTGCTATGCAATACCCTCTTGCGAAGCGGGGGCTCATGAAGCGGAGCATGCGGGCGATGAACTCTCGCACTCTCTGCAGAAAGAGTGCAACTCTTTGCAATGTCAGTCAGAATACAAACTCAACTTTTTAATACCGGAGCTTGTTCTGTGTCCACCTGCATGTATGTATGTAGGTAGTTGTGTGATCACTTCGACAGACTCTCTCAGATCCAGGGAACAAGTTTCCGATTGAAACCAATAGGCTTAGGCGGATGAACAACAAGCTGTGTGTGTAACAAGCTGTTTTAAAAAAGTTGAGTTGTTTTATTAATACAGAGTGGTTTGTGAGTGTTTACTTTTGTAAAGTATTTCGAAGCCTTTCCGATATGACGCGCGCCCGCCCGGAGTCCACTATTCATGCGCTACTTTTGACACACTCCTTTCTGAGGGGTTCTTGCAGGGCAACATTGGGATCGCCCGGGATTAATTTTTTGAGCAAGACACACGCATTTCTGAGCGGTTGTTGCAGGGCAACATTGGGATCGCCCGGGATTAATTTTTTCAGCAGACAAAGTTTTTCGTAAGACAAGGGTTTAAAAAACAAAACTATTTCTTTAGGAATGACCGTTCAACAATCGCCTCGACGTAAGTTTTCAAACGGTCGAACGAATGCCGCTCTACAACGTAAGACGAGCGAGTTAGGGCCCATTTGCTGTTTGAACCTTTGAGTTACTGTAGCTCGCCGAATTCAAACTTTCGAATCTCGACTTCTCTTAACGGAATGATCAGTGTGACGAAACCTATTCAACAAACTCAAGATCGTCTCTCTACGATGGAAGACGAGCGAGTTAGAGAAGGTTTGGGTTTGGAACTTTTGGGTTACTGTAGCTCGCGATATTCAAACTTTTGTGTTTCGACCAATAGAAGAACGAATGATCAGTGAGTCAAGAGCTATCCAGCAACTCAAGATCGTCTCTCTACGACGCACGCTGAGCGAGTTAGAACGATTTCTATGCTAAAAACGCGAGAATGTCGCTTTTCGTGGTGCGTGTTTGCGTAATTAACAAATTTTTTACGCCAAGTGAAAGAGCACGTCGAGACCTTTTAGTTGACCTATCGCACGCCGCTCTACGACGTAAGACGAGCGTGTTAGAGCCGTTTTGCGTTTTGGACCTTCGGGTTACTGTAGCGCGCGCAATTCAAACTTTTGAATTTCGACTTCTCTTAACGGAATTATCAGTGTGCCGAAACCTATTCAGCGAACTCAAGATCGTCTCTCTATGATGGAAGACGAACGAGTTAGATAAGTTTCGCGTTTTAAACCTTTGGGTTACTGTAGCTCCCGAAATTCAAACTTTTGAGTTTCGACCAATAGAAGAACAAATGATCAGTGAGTCGAGAGCTATCCAACCAACCCAAGATCATCTCCCTACAACGCACGCTGAGCGAGTTAGAGCGATTTCTGTCGTAAAAACGCGAGAATGTCGCTTTTCGTGTTGCGTGTTTGCGTAATTAAAAATACTTTTAATGCCAAGCGAAAGAGCACGTCGAGACCTTTTAGTTGACCTATCGCACGCCGCTCTAACACGTAAGACGAGCGAGTTACAGTTGTTTTCCGTTTTTACGTTCGCGTTACTGTAACGCGTGCAATTCAAACTTTTGAATTTCGAAGTCTCTTAGCGACATTACCAGTGAGTCGAGAGCTATCCAAAAAGTCCAAGATCTCCTTCCTACGACTTTCCAACGCCGAGATCTGACAGCGTGACGGACGGACGGACGAACGGACGCACGCACGCACGGACGATAAGCTCTCGTAGGGGTTCGCCCGGCTGAGGCCGGGCGAAACAAGCTGTGTGTGTAAAAAGTTCAACCTATACTTTGTGTCTGTCATATCTTGGTGAAGAGTATAGTGAGTTTCATTCGCATAATTAGCCGTATCTAGAGAAGGTATCTTGAAAACGTGTACCACAATTTATATGCAGCTATTGCCACGATACGATTGTCTGTACAACTGATCTAAAGCTCAGTGATATCGCCGCGTTCGCTATATGGTATCGGCATGATACGACGCCATTCATCTGAAGTTTTATACCTGTGGGAATACGCCACATCGAACAAAAAACTTGCCAACTGTTTGGTGCAGTCGTTCTCTACCAGGAATTTCGTTGGGTGTACGTAATTCTGCGTTATGACGCTTTTGTCAATTTATAGAATTTTGGCAAAATGTGGCGTATTTCTTTACAATGCCACAATTGCAAGCAATTTGTTTGTGTTACAAACTATCCGCGGTCTATGCTCTTTTCATTTCTGAAGAAATTTCGCCGCTAGTCCGTCAGGCGACAAGTCGATTTTCGACATTTTTACATTTCAATTGTAAATATCTCTAAATTACAATATTTCAAAACTGTAGAACCATGTCACAAATGCTTATTAGCTTACGACCTTTCAATTTCTGCATTCACATTCGTCAATAAATGACGTTCTATTTTTGTCAATTTATGAAATTTTGACAAATAATTGCGTATTTCTATGAAATTCCACATTTGAAAAAAATTTCTTTTGTGCTACAAATTGTCCACGGCCTATGCTCTTTCCACTTCTGAAGAAATTTCGCCGCTAGCTCATCAGGCGAAAAAGACGATTTTCGACATTTTCATATTTTAATTGTAAATATCTCCAAATTGCAATTTTTCAAAACTGAAAAACTATGTCACAAATTCTTATTGGCTTACGACGTTTCAGTTTCTGCATTCACATTCGTCAATAAATGACGTTCTATTTTTGTCAATTTATGAAATTTCGACAAACAATTGCGTATTTCTATCAAATTCCACATTGACAAAAATTTTCTTTTGGGTTACAAATTATCAGCGGTCCGTGCTCTTTCCATTTCTGAAGAAATTTCGCGGCTAGCTCATCAGGTGAAAAAGTCGATTTTCGACATTTTTGAATTTTAATTGTGAATATCTCGAAAATGCGAAATTAGCAACAGAAACTGACATCGGATCCGTACTCAGGGACCTAGCAATACGCTGAACGGAAAGCCAAAATAAAACTACGTATTGCTGAAATTTCAGGAATTGTTTCGTTCTATTATTTGTCGATTCAGCTAATTATGAGAGCCGACTGCCAGTCTTTCCGACTGGCGAGAAGTTCTCGAGCACATTTGCAAGCGGAGCAAGGAGAGATCAAAGGGCGCCGCCCCAGCTGAACTGTTATCAATCGACAGTGCGGACTTGAACCAAGCAGATACAAGGACACGTCTTCGCCCCTTTCTCGCCGGCGACTTCTCTTGCGGCTGTGATGCGCTCTGTGATTCGTGCGCCGACAAGCTACTCGTATAGATCATAGCGTGGCGTCTAATTTGCGTAGCCGAGCTGCGTGACTTCGCAGTAACCTCTGGATTATCAATCGACTCTATGACTACCCTTCTGTTTAGACCAGATGTTTCAAAAGCGTACATTCGCGTTTACAAAAAGACACGTGTCCTTCCAACACTCAAACGCAACCTGGTCTCTATCGTGTGCGAGGAGAAAGAGCGCAAACGAGCGGAACCGATTCCCGAATCAGCATAAATCAATCAATCACGAATGAGGGCGGTTTTCGTCAAGTAGAGCGCTTGCGCCAGTTTGTGGGGGGGGGGGGTGACTTCTTCGACTAGTCGGAGCTCTCCTCCGTGACGTCGAGGTCGGCGATGGTGGAGGAGCCGGAGCTCGTGCCCGAACTCTCCGCCTCTTCCTCGTCTTCCAATGAATCTCGTCGCTTGCGCAGATGCTGCGGAAGGAAGTCTCGCGCGTCAGTCTCGCGTACCCTGGCGACACTTCACGGAACGACCAAAGTCGCTCACGCTCATGACGATGCACAGGCCGACGATGCCGACGACCATGATGAGAAGGCCGCCGCCGGCGAGGCCGATCCCGAGCCAGGGAAACTCGACCTTCTCCGTCGCGGAGTTCGTTGGCAGTGGAACGTCCGTTGGCGGCGCTGGGAAACTCATGGTGGCCATGGCGGTAGTCGCATTCGTCTTCGCTTTGTAGTCGCCGTCGCATCCGGCCGTCGTCTCGTTCCCTTCCCGATTCCGTCGTCAGCAATACGTAACTGAACGAAGACCAACAACGTATTGCTGAATCCACCATATGGCGTGTTTTGGGTGGTGATCACCCAGAATGCGCAATTCGCATGATTGAAAGCTGCCAGAAAAGCGCTATAGCAGGGAAGGGGCACAGCCGGCCTGAGCAGGAGGTGAAGTAAATGGAGGAGTGTTCACCCCACTAAACAGTTTGCACTAAAACTCGGTCGGCCTCGCGCCTGGCGGGTCGAAAACTCAGGCTCAAGCGCGACCACCAATATCATGGCGCGCTCCGCGCGCCCTGAAATCGGTCACCGGTCGCGTTAAGCCTAAGCTTCGACCCGCCAGACTGTTATGCTGACTGACTCTTGTGAACGGTGGGCGCAGGGCGAGCCTAAGCATAGCCTGAACTGAAAGGAATATACTCTGTCTTGTCTCTGTTTACTGCAAAGAAGCAAGAGGCGTTGGCGACTATTGCGTAGTCTGGGTAGCGACCACCCAGAAGGCGCCATATTGCGCAGTTTGGGTCGCCATCACCCAGAAGGCGCCATATGGCGCCTTCTGGGTGGTTGCGCATTTTGGGTGTGACATATGTACAGATGACTTTGTCTAGTCCGCGAACTTTTTTGTCCTGACGAAGTAAAACACGTGACAGATGGCGTCAGGTAGAGTCGATGTCGCCGATTGCGGATCCGATGGGATTTGCTGTTGCTAATTTCAAAATGAGTGTGGGTGTAACGTTTGAAGTTTGAAATTTTTCGTAGTGGTTCGTGTAAGATGGCCTTTGCGACACTGAAGCAACGCGTCCGACTATACTATAATGAATTGTAGTATAATAGTATAGAACAATACGTAACTGAACGAGCAACACCACCACAAACTGCGAGATCAACGACAACCTGAGATGGAGTTGCTGATCATGATCAACGCCTGCAAAATAGCCTCCTCCTACCGCGTGGCCGCCGTCATGCCCGCCTTCCCCTACTCCAGGCAGGACAAGAAGGACAGGGTGGGTACCCTATGACTGATCGGTTGCTTGGGGGGAAATGGGCAAAACATTTGGTGAGTAGCGCTCGCGAATATCGACTGCACGTTGCAGTGGTCGAGTTCCTTCCCATCCGAGGAGTAACATAGTGGCAAAGTGCCGGTCCTGCCAAGAGATTGACCAGTGGCGGCAAGGCAACGTTTTACCATGGTGTGTTCTACCTACCCAACCGTTGCGCGCTTCCTTTCAGAGTCGTGCGCCGATCACGGCCAAGCTGGTGGCCAACATGCTGAGTGTGGCCGGCGCCGACCACATCATCACCATGGACCTGCACGCCTCGCAAATACAGGTTGCTGCTCCCACTCACTACTCCTCGAAGCGCCAAGATTTCAACTGGGCGCTGGCCCTAATCAAACCCGCAGCCCACATTCGCTTCTGACGCCTTTGTCTCTCACAGAGGATGCTACAACCACTACTCGTTCGTTACTGCTGTGTTACTTTAGGGCTTCTTCGACATCCCCGTGGACAATCTGTACGCGGAGCCGGCCATCCTCCAGTACATCAAGGAGAACATTCCCAATTGGCAGCAGGCATGCATCGTCTCCCCTGACGCCGGCGGCGCCAAACGGTATACGCTTACTACAGGCGACGCTGCGCTTCTTCTCCTTCGCTGTCTATCTACTGCAACCTCTGTAGAGTGACGGCGATAGCGGAGAAGCTGAACGTGGGCTTCGCCCTGATTCACAAGGAGCGCAAGAGGGCCAACGAGGTGGAGACAATGGTGCTGGTGGGCGACGTCGAGGGAAAGGTCGCCATTCTCGTCGACGACATGGCCGACACCTGCGGAACCATATGTCTTGCTGCAGAGAAGTGCGCACGTTCGGGCAGCTTCCTTTCTACCATTGCTCTCGTTGCTAGTCCGCGCTGAGAAAGGGTCAAGCCGTCGTTACCGTAACCTTCTCTCATCTGTCTCACTGCGTATAGGCTGGCGGAGGCGAAGGCGTCTAGGATCTACGCCATCTGCGTCCACGGCGTTCTGAGTGGTCCAGCGCTGAAGCGCCTGAACGAGTGCGCCGCCCTCGACTCCATCGTGGTCACCAACACCATACCGCAGGAGGAGAACACCAGGCAGTGCGCCAAGCTCAAGGCAGGCTACGCTTCGTGTCAC
Organism: Linhomoeus sp. GSCO2_2; assembly: GCA_030248115.1. Taxonomy (NCBI): domain Eukaryota; kingdom Metazoa; phylum Nematoda; class Chromadorea; order Monhysterida; family Linhomoeidae; genus Linhomoeus; species Linhomoeus sp. GSCO2_2. The sequence continues at coordinate 55,529 of JASAMZ010002362.1, forward strand.
ATCCAGTCTGACATGGCGTTAGTGTCGGCTGCGCTCGGATGAGATTTCCACTGTTCACAGCCGAGTATTCCCCAATTCAGACGATCGACGTGAGTATGATTCTGGCCGAGGCGATTCGGCGCACGCACAACGGCGAGTCGGTCAGCTACCTGTTCAGTCACGTGCCCATGTGACTCCCTTCCTACTGCGCTGTCGCTCCCAGTCGACTGCGCATCGTCCAGCTTCTTCACAATTAGGCAGGTTGATTGGACTGAGCACGAGTCCGAGATCTGGGGCAGTAATGCGTTTTCCGCTCTCTATTGGTCGACTCGTCGTGTTGGCTTGCGAAGCTCGCGTGTTGTTTCAACGGACGGTGTTGTCTTTCGAGTTCCCTTAGTTTTCTTGTGGACGAATTGGATAGTGTGTGTCTGTAACCTTTGTGTCATTAATAAATACCTAAGAACGACCATGTAACTACATACAGTACACGCGTAGAAGAGATACTGTTACAAGTTGGTAATACTATAGTGCTTATCACATGGTAGCGAGCGCGAGACGATTGCCATGTGTGAGGTCCATCGCAGAGTCAGACGCTGTGTGTGGGACGGCCGTTCTCGTTACCGCCCTCGTGGGCGGTCGCATTCGTCGATGGTGGAGTGGCGCTTTCCGGCGCTGCGCTCTCGTCGTTCTTGTTCTGCGGCGGCGAGGACACCGTCTCCGTCTTCAGACCGGTAGTTGGCGTCGGTTCTTCCGCCTGCTCTTGATGGGGCGGCGAGGGTCGCTTGGGCGCGACGGCGGCAGCGCAGGCTGGCTTGTGTCGCGACCAGTCCTTGTGCTGGCAGAAGGATCCGCAGTAGCGAGCGCGTCCACATCCCCCGCAGGCCTGGCTGGCGCGTCGGCCGCAGTTCCAACAGTTCTGCGAAGTGATGTACATATGTACATCGTTGACGTTTTTGTGCTCTTGACTACAGAGAGAAGGGCCGCCAACCTGGACGTTGTCCTCCTGCTTCTGGAGTTCGCGCAGCAGCCGGTCCATTTGGAGTCGTTCGCCGGCGATGGCGGCCACGGCGCGCTGCTCAGCCGCTGATATCAGGCGATCGGCCTCTTCCAACGTCGTTCTTTGAGACACCGACTCGTTGCTTCCTTCAAAATGACCAATTGGGTGCACCAAGGGTGGAAGAGGAAGAATAACTCTGCTGAGCCGAACCTGCGATTAATTCCGCGTAACGTCTGGCTGTGTCCGACGAAGTCGTCCGTACGCTGCCCGCCACCAGCAGGGCGTTGTAGATCTGGTTCAGTTTGAGCTTCTGCTGGAAGTCGGTCACGGCTTGGCGAATCGCTTCCATCGATGCCTTGACGCGGCCGAACATCTGAACCGCCTCACCCACTGAATTGAATACGTATGTACATACGTAAGTGCAAAATGAAGAGCGCCTCACAGCGTCGATCTGATTCCACTCGTCGGTGAGCAGCGACAACTGTCCCAGCTGTCTCTGGTTCAGCTGAGTGGGCCACAGCAGCGGCAACTGAGAGAAGCTTGCCGCCGTGCCCATGCCAAAACCGGAACCGATCAGTTGCTCGACGGTCGACGACAGCGGCGTTGTTCCGTCCGCTGCTGCGGCGCCGTTCGACTCTCTCCGCTGGAGACCCGGCATCGCAGCCGATCTGAAGACGGCGGCCGCTGTAGGGCCCACTGCCGGCACCGACGTCGGCGCCGGCGGCACCGCGAAGCGACCTTGTTTCTCGGCCGGCTGACCGGTCGCGGTAACGTCCCTGAGAAGAATTGGGTCGCCTTATGAGCGTGCACTGTAAAGCAGTGGAGGGTGACAGAGTATCATTTACACACGGCAGCCTCCTCTTGCTTGGAGAAGCCATCGGTCGACTGCTCTGCTGGTGGCCTTGCACGACGACGACCGGAAGGGCTGCGATCGGATCCGTCTGGTTCCGTACACTGTCCACGGCACTACTACAGCCGAATTTCTGGTTTGTCGCCATGACAGTCCGTTTGAGAAGTTCACAGTGGAATTGTTGGTGCGGACTGAGCCGTCGACGCAACTGCTGGTTCCTTTCTCAGGGTGCACTTTCTTCAAGCGATTGAAGCTTCGAAATGGGTAAATGGATCTATTCAGTCGGTTCCCAGGCGGTGAGATGGTTGCAGTGACGCGACGAAGCGGCTGCGGGGATTCAGGAAGGCCGGCGACCCAAAGCAGGGGGGGGGGGGGGGCGAAAACGGGCCGGCCGCTGCAGCTGTGCAAGTAACAACACCTGCCGCGTTTCACATAGGCTTCTGAGAGCGCGGCCTGTCCACAAGGCGTTAATTGATCAGACGGTGGCAGAGAAAGGCGGTCCGGCCGTCGCCGCTTCTTCTGTCGGCGACTGGCGGGGAGGTGGGTTTCGACAGCTGCAAGCTAGTCGCACGCACTTCTCAGTTCGCCTTCGCACAAATAGCAACGCCGGCGGCGGCGACCGCTCTCCGCCGCGTTGTCGTCGAGTGCCAAGAAGGGAATTCGCCGCCCGATTCAGCTGCTCTGAGTGCCGTCTGCGGCCTCTCCGACTATAGATCGCCAGAAGAGACAGCTGAACCGATCGCTCGATAATAATCACGGAACAACGGCGGGCCACAGTCGTTGCCATACGAGCGCTTCGTTTAAGCAGCCACAACTACCTATAATAGGTCGGTCTTCACTTCTCCTAGTCATAACTACGGCGCTAGATAGCAACCGAGATGACGTCGCGTGTCGGGGGTCGGCTTTCGAGCACGTGGAAGTGACTGCGTAGAGACGGTGACGGGAAGGAAATCCGCCCTAGTCGCCAGATGTCAATGTCGGGACAACAGCTGGACGGCTCCTTTCGGCCGTCTGTCGTGCCGTTGGAATTATTAGATAGAGGGATGGAGGGAGAGCAGGTTAGGCGCGTAGACCAACAGGGCCACCTTTCGTCTTCCACTACACCCCCCCCCCCCCTCCACGCAGTCTCACATCGCCGAGTTACCGGCCGCTTCATGCTCGTCGGCAGATGTGCCTCACATCACGCCATGTGTGGCTTCCGCTGAGGACAACGACCATATGCGCCGTCCCTTTTAGCCGCAACCTGTGAAGGGCGCCTCTGGGAAAGACGTGCGTAAGCGCTTACGAGTACCTACATACAGAACACGCAGTATAGATCACGGTTTGGCTAGGGCAACGACAGCACTGCTGTTCGTGATCAAATGGCAATTGGGATATATAAGAATGTGGTCCAGTCGTGTGTTGATATTACACTGCTCTTGATGGTGAATTGGATGAAGTAAATCACGACAATCCCATTTTCAACAATCATTCTCAGATATTCCGGTTCTGTTGTAGTGTCGTTTCATCGTGTAACCCGCCATTATTCAAAATTTGAATAAATCGATTCCCATTTCAAAATCTGGTGTCCGCGTTCACCAGTAACGATAGTTAATAATTCAAAATGCTGTTCAGTTCGCGACGTTTCGCCACCATTCAGCTCTGCTATTTAGCGATTGTAATCACTACACCTATCAAAATTCAAAACCAGGCAAGTCGTCCCGGGGACGCAGTATACATCACAAATTTGAACTCCTACGCCCAGCGACTCCTATGCTGTTCAGGCCTCCTGATACATTCGAGTGCAAAACTAACGCCGAATTCGTGATCCCCATCCTCTGAAACCCGAAATCGACACAACACCCCCACTTCATATGGACTCTGTGAACCTAAATTCTGCACTTGGGGTACGGTAGCAAGCAAATTCGCCATACGTACGGTCAAACTACATCCAAACGTTAAACAGATGTCAAATTCGTAATCAGCGTACCGGACAACCCCGAAATCGAGTAATATATTGCAGGAGTTGACTCGGCACCCAAAATTCAAACTGACGCGACATACCGTAAATCCTCCAATAAGGGCAATAAGCGTTCTATGACCCAATGACCCAATGACCCCATGACCCAATCTATGACCCAGATTCAAATCTTCGTATTACAGTAATCCCAAAGTGTAAAGTACATAACGGCGGTCACGGCAAGTGGCAAATCGCACCAAAATGACACCGACTTAAATCATGACTTGTTTCGAAAGTGTCAAGCCATTTTGAGTCAGATTTGAGATCATCAGGCAAATACAGCTACAGACGCTGAAACGCGAAAAGCGCAATTTTTGACCCCGGAGTCGAAAAAGTTCCACCAAGATAACTTTTTCGTGTCTGTACCGATTTTCTCCGTTCATGGCTCATTCGATAGAGGACATCTGGGAAGGAGCACCAAGAGTGGTCTCGCCGCTCTAGCTGCTACCTAGCTCCCACAGCAGCCCGTCAAAGTCGACCCGGGGCCAAAATTTGCGAATTTTTCAAATTTGGCGCCAAAATGGGTCCCGCAGCGATCCAATTCTTTTTTCCACCCTCGGCCCTATCGAGTGCTACAACATATCAAAAGATAGTATATACCATTATATGCAACTTTTTCGAGTCCAGTACTTTGAAAATTTAAATTTTTGAATTTCCCGCCAACGGGGTCCCGGAGCGTGACCCCGTTTGGTGTCCACCCTGCCCACCCACTAGGCCTACCCAACGCAAAAGACCGTTTGCAAATCGGCCGCTGCACGCGCGAACACCATCCGTTAGAAATTACTGCGTTTCGCGCACAATCGCTATATACTCCACACTTTTTTGTGGAGTATAACAAGCTTAGAGTAAAAACTGGGTACCCGATGATGGTTGATTGACATTGCATAGTGTGTTGTGCATTTGAGGAGTATACTCAATAGTGTGTCAGAATAGAAATTTGAGCATTTCTTCGGTGAGTTTCGCCGCAGTTACCTCGAGTTTCCAAAGGTAGTTTGTGCCATTCTTGGGCAATCGTTGCCTATAAGGCGTATTAGTGGGTACTGATCCATAAATGGATCAGGAATGTTCGCCGCAGGTTCATTTTGGAATGAAGAGGGTCTAAATGGGACGACGCCCTTTTCTTTTGGGTCACAAATGCGGGCGGTTACGATACCGTTGCTGTAGATTGCAGAACCGCACAGTAATTGCCGCGTTTCGTGTTCCATCGAATAGGTGGCAAAACATACGTTGCACGACACATCCATGGAAAAATATTGCTTAGTTATAGCCATTTGAAAATGCCGAAATCTGAAAAATTAAACAAAACCCTTGAAAATATCCCTAATTTCTTGAATTCTAAAATCTGAAACTGTTTTATAATTACTTGACATACTGCGCCCCGTACATCCACGCAAAGATATTTTGAAATTTAAGTTGTTTGAAATGGTCGAAATTTGGCAATTTTGAGAAAAACCTTGAAAATATCCCTAAAATTGTTAATTATAAAATATAGAACTATTTGCTAAACAGTTGGCAGACTATGCCCGACACAACCATGCAAAGACATTCTGAATTTTAGGCTATTTGAAAATGTCTAAATTTGGGAATTTTACCAATGACTTTCAAAATATACGTAAATTCGTTAATTATAAAATCCGAAACTATTTGTTAAATACATGGCAGACTATGCTCGATACTTCCGTGCAAAGAAACTTCGAAATTTAAGCCGTTTGAAATTGTCGAAATTTGGGAATTTTGACAAAACCCTTGAAAATATCCCTAAATTCGTTAATTATAAAATGTGAAACTATTTGCTAAATACTTGGCAGACTATGCTCGATACATCGGTGCAAAGAAGCTTTGAAATTTAAGCCGTTTGAAATTGTCGAAATTTGGGAATTTTGACAAAACCCTTGATAATATCCCTAATTTCGTTAATTATAATCTCTGAAACTATTTGCTAAATACTTGGCAGACTATGCTCGACACATCCGTGCAAAGAAGTCTTGAAATTTAAGCTGTTTGAAATTGCCGAAATTTGGAATTTTGAAAACAAGCTGTTTGAAATTGCCGAAATTTGGAATTTTGAAAACACCCTTGAAAATATCCCTAATTTCGTCAATTATAAAATCTGAAACTATTTGATAAATACTCGGTAGACTATGCTCGACACATCCGTGAAAAGAAATTTTGAAATTTAAGCTGTTTGAAATTGCCGAAATTTGGGGATTTTAACAAAATTCTTAAAAATATCCTAAATTTCGTTAATTATATTCGCTGAAACTATTTGCTAAATACTTGGCAGACTATGCTCGATACATCGGTGCAAAGAAGTTTTGAAACTTTAGCTGTTTGAATTTGTTGAAATTTGGGAATTTTGACAAAAACCTTGAAAAATATCCCTAATTTCGTGAATTCCAAAATCCAAAACTATAATAGCGTCCGTATATATACTCGCCGCGCTGGGGCGCGGCGAAAAAATTGACCAAAACTGCCAAAAATGCTTATTTTTGCTTAATTTGAAGGCAAGTGTGCCAAAATGACTCACAATTGCCAAAAATAGCACCACAGGCGAAACTTTTACTAACTTTACAGCTTTTTACTGTTTGGGAAATTTCTGGATTATGCGGGGGGGGGGGGGATGTTTGGAAGCTCCTTGGCTGGGGGGGGGGGGTAACAAGAATCTCATTCTTGTTGCCTGTTGCTAGGGGGGTGTAGTCCTCCCCCAACTACCTCCCCCAATCGCATGCTAAACCAGAGTGATTGTAATCTCTGGCAAATCCGCCTTCTCAGAGCTCGCAAATCATCATTGTAACAATGGGTACTGTCCAAATGTCTGGACTTGCTTCACGTCCAAATGTCTAGCTTCAAAATACTGTGCCAAATAAACTTCAAGCAAAGCTTTAAGGAACTGTGGCATCAACATCAAAACAGTCAAAAGCTTGTCAGTTTTGCCTGATAATCTCAAATCTTGACTTCAAATGGCTTGTCACTTTCGAAACAAGTCATGATTCAACTCGGTGTCATTTTGGTGTGATTTGTCACTTGCCGTAACCGCCGATATGTACTTTACACTTTGGGACTACTGTAATACGAAGATTTGAATCTGGGTCATAGATTGGGTCATGGGGTCATTGGGTCATTGGGTCATAGAACGCTTATTGCCCCAATAAGCGCCATGGCCGCTTATTTCAACCTACCTCTAGGAGGGGCGCTTATTGGAGGAGGGGGGCGCTTATTCGAGGGGGGCGCTTATTAACTCGACCCCTCTGGAGTGCCAAAATTTCACCAAAATTTCCCGTTATCGTCGCATTTTTGTGTACATAAGCTTAGATTTTAGACTGAAACTGTATGGCTTTCAATCAGAATACCTTCTATTAGTAGTAGTGCTGTCATAGGGAGCCCAATCTTGTGTTAGGAACGGTCTCAGAGCACATATGGTAGTGATAGTACTACTGTTACTTACAAAAGGTGGGCGCTTATTGGAGGGGGCGCTTATTTTCTCAACCTTCCTCTAGGAGGGGCGCTTATTGGAGGGGGGGGGCGCTCATTCGAGGGGGGCGCTTATTGGAGGATTTACGGTATATACTGTAGCTCTGACAAATTTTTCAAAAATACCTTTCTAGACCAGATTTCAGCGTAGAATCGCTTGAAACAACTTTTGGAACGATTCGACGACCCAATCGAGCGCTACAGACCCGAAACGCGGAAACCGTCATTTTTGGCACTCCGCTTTGCAAAAGCAGGAGTGCTATAGGGGGGCGGCCCATCGAGTACTACAACATATCAAAAGATAGTATATACCATTATATGCAACTTTTTCGAGTTCTACCTTGCCTAATGCAGTTTTCAGTACTTTGAAAAATTAAATTTTTATACTCCACAAAAAGTGTGGAGTATATAGCGATCGTGCGCGAAACGCAGTAATTTTAACCGATGGCGTTCGCGCGTGAAGCGACCGCTTTGCAAACGGTCTTTTGCGTTGGGTAGGTGTAGTGGGTGAGCAACCTGCACGACATATGGGGTCACGCTCCAGGACCCCGTTGGCGGGAAATTCAAAAATCCATTTTTCAAAGTACTGAAAATTGGGTTAAACAAGGTAGAACTCGAAAAAGTTGCATATAATCGCATGTACTATCTTTTGATATGTTGTAGCCCTCGATAGTGCCGAACACGAAAAAAAGGTTGATGCTAGCAGAGCAGTGCAATAGAGCCCCTTTTCCCTTCAAGTTATGTAATAACAAGTTTGTACCCTAGGCAGTCCAATAAGAACAATAAAATATGTACCTAAACAGTGTAATTGAGATTTTGATGAGTAGGTAATGATGCACATGCAATACTTTGTGCGCACACGTCGTCGCTCGTGTTCTACTGGGATCTCTTTGCCTACCGTCGTGCCCATTTTGTCCAAATCCCGACGGCAGTCCCGACGGCAATTTCGACGTCATTGTAACCATTAAATATACTTCCATTTAATGCAACATCGAAAAACGGTATGGCATGGCTTAAGCCGTTAGAGTACGGTAGAGAAATGTTTAGAAAATAGAAACAGGTGTTTGAAGTTAATGGTTAACAAGAAATTAATCGTTAAAGCAACCGGTAATGGTTGAATCAAAAGGATCAAATTGGGACAAATTTGTGATATTTAACGATTAAAGAAGTCCCGACGTCAATCCCGACGGCAGTCCCGACGGTTAAAAAAACCCGACGGTAGGCAAAGAGATAAGATCATCCGTTCCTTTGCTTGCGCTTCACCGTCGTATCCGTTCACTACTACCGCGAAGGAAGAACGCACTTCTAAAGACGCCGTACATATTGTATGTGTCTAGTTGGTTAGTTCCTTCAACGGGCGACGAGACGACGACAAAAGTCGCGCATTGGCGCGGTGGAGGCGCGCGATGCGCTTCGCCCAGCGCCGCGCGCGTCTGTTTTACTGTTCTCTCTTGCCGGCTAAACTAGTCGGAGGAAGTCAGTCCTCCTTTCCTTTATCGAGCCTGTCATTGCCGTCCTTCCCCCCACTGTTTTCCCATCTAGCCCATTGAAGACCGACAATGACAGTTATAACGCATATGGACGAAACGACCAGCGAGGAAGGCGCCGTCCAGGGCCCGTTTCAGAAGAGCCGCCAGCTCCACAGATGCTGCTGCTGTTGCCTTCAGATCGTCGAGGCCACCCTCGTCTTCGCCTACATTCGCCTGGTGCTACTGCTCTGCGTATTCGTACCTGCCCTCATCATCTACTGTAAGCCCCTCATCGGTTGCGTCTCTCGCTTGACGCTTCTTCGAGCAGCGCGCATTGCCCCGCTTCAGTTCACTGGATACCGCTGGTGGTCGGCATCGTGCTGGTCATCTTCGCCTTGCTGGCCATCGTCGCGGCGCACACGAGAAGCGGCTTGCTGCTGCTCCTCTGCGCCGTCTTCGAGACGCTCGTCGCCGTCCTGGCCGTCATCGCCGTCGTGGGCGGTCTGGTGCTACTGAGCGTTCCCGTCGCCGACTCCAATCCCGACGTCAACGCCGAGAAGGCTCGCGATTCCATCAGTATTCTCGTCGACGCCGTCGTCCGAGTCATCGAGCAAGTTCCACTCGTCCAAGAGATCGAGCGCGTGGTGGTGAGCCGCTTGGTATGCAAGTTGGCGATTCGCGGTTACAGAGGTACATAGACCATCGCGCGTTACAGACCGTCGTGTTCTTCGCAGCCATTGCGTTTGTGCTGATCGGCCTACTGATGGAGCTATGGTTCTGGCTGATCCTCTGGCACTGCTTCATGTATCTGGTGCGACGCGAGGGGGCCGAGGAACGACGCAGGCGCCTCGATACCGAAGCGCGTCCGATAACGACGGAGTTGGGCAAGCCGGGCGGCAAGCGCTACAGTAACGGCACCGCCGAGCGCCAGACCGAAAACCACGTCGACCAAGTCAACGTCCAGCCCGTGTACGCGACGCCCCAATCAAGCGTCGACGGCCGCCGAGCACCTCTCTACTTCCCATACCGAACCACCGACCGCAACCCCGACTTGGTCGCCGAGGGATACACGCTCCACTACATGAAGCGACCGTAAAGGGACGACGGCAGCCGGAACGACAAATTCGTTTCGCTATCACAAGGAAAGCAATGATGACGTAGAAAGTTGGCAAAAACGTGTGTATGTACTTATTCGTAAGTAGAGTAGCTATCTACCGCCTACATACTTCTGCGCAGCGAGAAACTTTGGTAGAACTACAGTGTGTGCCACGCTTGTTCGATACTCGTCCCCAATAGTAGGTAATGGTCTCTCTCCAGTGTTGCTCTCTAGACAGGCGAAGAAATGCCGGAAGGCCAACCACAACAACAACAACCGTTGCCTACTGCGTACCAACTCCCACCGTGAATCGATGTGGGATGCCGCCTCTAACGACGCAGTGAACCCTCACGACAGGAGAAGAATCTACAGACCTAGTACATTCATTCGGTGAAGAGCGAGCACAAGCAACGAAGGACTAAGAAGAGCTCTCGGCGGCGACGGCGGCGCTGTCGTCGTGGTCGTCGTCTTCGTCAGCGGTAGCCTTGCCGTGCAGGTCGAAGAGTTTGGCCACGTCGGCGAAGTCGTCGTACTCCTGGCCCTCGCGCAGAACCTGCGATGATAGCAGTCACTATCGACACGAGCGCACAAAGTACAAGGCGAGCGGCCGCAATGGCACGGGCGATGGGTAGCACAATCGGCTGCAGCGACATTCATAATCCCCTTCCCCCCCCCCCCCGCAGTCAATGCATATGTACCCCCCCCCCCTCCTACTGTCAAGGGCCGTTGGAATCACACGCGGCGCGATGACCCAAACGTCCAGCTGCAAGGAGCGGCATCAGGCGGCGCGCCTCACCTTGCGGGCGATGGGCATTCGGTTGAAGATGTTCCAGAGGAGGATGCCGATGATCTTCTTGTCCTTCAGGTAGAAGACGACGCCCTTGCCGAAGTCCTGACCTTCCTCCGGCAGGTCGAGCTGCTCGAATTTCGCTCCACCTCGCGCTGACGCCTGACCCTCCGGCCCGCCGCCCTCGGAGGCGCTCTGGAAGCGACCATGACACAACGAAACTCTCACCATGTAGTGTCGGACCTCCCACGGCCACGTCATCACTTTGTGGAGTTCTCTACGATCTCTGATAGGCCCACATCCCCCAGAAGCTCACCGCCTCCAGATCCGATCTCATTGGCTCCTCTCCACTGGCCGCCTTGGGCGTGTCCTGTTCCGTCGCCTTGGCGAAGATACCCACAGTCGGCAGTGAGGAATCCACGATACCTATCGCCTCGTAGCCCACGTCAGGACCCAGGTCAGACCTAGGGAGGTGCCAACAGGTCTCCATTGCTTCGCGAAGGGGCAAAGCGAGGAGCGCACCAGAACATGGACTGGTGCCAGTAGGGCTTCCCAGCGCCCGTCATGTTCTCGCCGGCCAGTCTGCCGCTGACGGCCGCGTGGTCGTGGTGCTCGACTCGGCGACGACCCAGCTTGATGTCGTAGAAGCTGCTGCAGTCCCCAGCCTGACACAATTTGACTACTCCCCCATCATTTGACTTCCGCCGTAAGACAATAGAGTCGCTTCTGGGGGGAGAAGGAACCCACCACCCAGATGTCGCTTCGACTGCGCAGCTCGGCGTCGCAGCGGAAGCCGCCGTGCTCGTTGTCGACCTCGAGGTCGGAGCTGTGGGCCAACTCCACGTTGGGCTGAATCCCCACAGCAACCACCACGTGGTCCGTCTTTACCTGAACAATAGCAACAGCAGTGTAGTAGGGCCATATACAGGGTGCTTCAAACTTAGGGGACTCATTTTAGAACTGCATAACTTATGCTACAAGAGGAGTTCTTCCAAGCGGATTGCGGCATTCGAAAGACAAAACTTTGAAGGCTTTTCTCTGTTCAATATTGTGCGCCAACCCTAAGCATGACGCAGGCCCTGCCCACAGCAGCTCCCTCTTCTTACCGTACTCCCGTTGTTGAGGTGGAGGATCAGCTGATCGTTCTCCACGTTGGCCGAGGTCACTATCACGTTGTTGACTATTTCCACGCCCTCTGAAGCAGACGAAGAATGTAGCTGCCTAACGTTTTGTTTATGGGAGAGCCCGAAAATGCATTGAGCGTACCACTCTAGTGATAGGCACTACCTCTCTGGACTTTGTTGGTTGTCCAGCGGCTCAGGTAGTCGGGCAGAACTTTGCCCATATTGCCCTTCTCCGGGAATATCTGCTTCACCTTCAGAGCCGTGTCTTTGCCTGAGAAAGTCACGGAGACCTATATTCTGCCACAACTCTTACTTAGAAAGAAGCACTGATGAGACACACCTCGTCTGGCCATGGCGCACGCGAGCTCTGAGCCCAGGAAGCCGCCGCCGATGACGGCGATCGACTTCGACTTTCGCGCGATCTCTTCCAGTCTTTGGAAATCCTCAGCCTGAGTGGGAGAAAAAGCGCCAGCGTTACAGAAAACAATCGACGTCGAAACCGCAAATGGACAGACGAAAAGACACAACTCACGTTCCTAAAGACGGTGACGCGTCGCGTGACGTCCGCTCCGCCGGCGGCGAGTTCCGGCAGTTGCTTCGGGATGCCGCCTGAATAGAACGTAATCTTAGTACAGCATTCACGAGCGGTAGAAGCGACGTCACAGTGTGGGCTCACCGGTGGCGACGAGACACTTGTCGTACTTGATGGAACGGCCGTCGTCGAGGTAGGCCACGTGTTGACTGGGGTCTAGTCGAGTCACCTTCCTTCCCCTCAGGACGGCCACGCCCCCGTGCTCGGCGGACGCCAGCTGGGAGGGACTCAGGTAGAACTCGTCCGGCTCGAAGAAGATACTGCAATGTTGGACACCTTTGCATCAACTTCAAGGGCGCAGAGACCGGGCGCAGGCGCGAAGCGACCTGCGCTCCTTGCCGTTCCACTGGCGGAACTTGAGCGTGGTGGCCACGTCGCGCTCCGGCGAGAACCACAGCTCCTTGGAGAGGGGCGGCCTCATGTAGGGAAACTTGTCCTCGTCCCCAACCACCAGAACCTATGACGACGAGAAAAGTTCCAGCTGGTAGTGGAGCGATAATGTCGACCGGTCGGCAACCTTGGCCTCTCCGTCTCGGGCGCGGATGGCGCGGAAGGCGGCGAAGCTGGCGGTGCCGGCGCCCACGAGGAGGTAGGGGACATGCTCGGGAATGTCGACCGCGCCGGCGGCTGTAACAGCAGCGCCCTTTTGCTGTTGAATCGCAGCGGTTCCCTTTCGCAATCTCATTGTCCATACCTGGACTCGTCGGCGGGGCGGACTCCTCCGACTTCTTCTTCTTCTTCTTCTTGGTCAACTTCGAAGTGACCACCGAAGCGCCTGCGACGGCCGCAGCCGCGGCTGCAGCGCCCGCTCCACCGCCGCCGCCGCTGGCGCCGCCGTCCCCACTCTCAGGCTTCCTGTCGCTCCAGAAAGACTCTCTCCCGTCAGAATATCCGTGGACCTTTCGATTCTGGTAAGACGGGACCTCCGCTAGCGTCTCAAGGCGTAGAGTTGTCGGCGCAAAGTAGACCATCTGAAGGAACGCAAGATTACGCCGGCGGAAGGTGGCGCAGAACTACAGCGACAATGAAGGCCTGACTCCGGCAAAGGAGACGGCCATGATGCCGAAACCACCCAACAGCCACAGGTTCATGCGGCGGTTGATTCTGGCTCGCTCCTCCTTGTAGGGCTTGTAGGGAATCGGGTACTCGTCCACGGTTGCGTAAGGACCCGGGTCCTTGTGAGGATCGACGAAATGCCCGTGACCACCCGCGTAGCGTCGAACTACAGCCAATCGTGTTTTGACAGAAGCGCTCAACGAGCAGACAAAATCGTGTAGTCTCTTTACCGGCTAAGACGGCGACGCATAGCTGGCCAGAGGAGGCGGCAGCGGGTCGAGACAACCACCAGGATCGGCCGCCAGGCGCCTGTGAACCTCGGCAAAGGCGGTGGAGGGAACAACTCTGTTGGAGCTGAGGGACGGCCGGCTTAGCTGCTACATGGCGAAGCAACTGCACGGCCGACCTTCCCGTCACACAGCCAAGCAGCTTCATCCAGACTTCCTCACACTCCCCACTAACCCAGTCAACTAGCTATATGAATACCTCAAACATCGGAGTCGGAGGTGTAGGGAGGACTTCTTCCTTCTACACAGTGATCGCAGCCCACTTCTACAACACAAGACCTCCACACAAGCATGTTGTGCGTAATTACTTTGTACATATATTCGCGTCTCTTCAGCAGGGTAGCAAGCAAGAACACCATCTTGTAAGCCCGCAACCTACAATTTCCTTTGGAAAATGCCCTGCTTTCCTTTAGTCCCCCATCTGGTCGGTACCTCTGTTCATTTACTGTCGAGTTCTGATTATCATGTTTAGTAGTCGATCACTCTTGAATGGTTGTTGCAGTTACTATCTATATATCTTTCGTGAAATTAGAGTGAAACAAAAGTTTTTTGCAGGTCTGGACGCGGTGCATTCTCTGGTTCCTGAGTCGGCGCGCGTCTTGGCTGCGAGCAATTCACACTGGACGTTAGATGTGATGGCAGAATCTTTGACTTCAGCACGTAGCAACAGAAGCTTCTGTCTGTAGTAGTTCTGGTCGCGTTTCCTCACGTGGGGTCGTATTGTCTAACATGCTCATACGGGAAATGTTGTGTTCATACAGTTCCCGATTTCGACAAAACTGTGCTGGATTGAGCCATAGTGCCGCTCACCCAGAAAGAAGGGAAAGGCAGCCGCTGTTCACAAACGAAGTGACACCCAAATGCGGTTATGTACCAGTTGGGTTTGAGGTTGCATCTTTTTTTGGATAGGTATCCTATCAAATTGCTTCTACTGCGTCTGGAAATGGGCTAATGTTTTCTTAGGTATTCGTAGAAATAAACAACCTTTCGCACACTTTCGAGGCTCACTTAAATATTGGCCGAACTTTTCCTACATACCTGCAACGATCAATTTACTGAAGCCCGGATAAAAGTGGGAACTATGTATGTAAACAACAATAGATTTGTCGAAACCACATTCATAATCTTGACTCATCTGGTGTTAGGGCGCACAGGTACATATAACTAGCCGCTGGTTGTAATGCGTTCGTCTTCCCATTCACCAAGGCAGGATGGGAGAGAGAAGCTGAATGACGCCTGTCAATCAACCGACGCCGTCTTCTTAGGAGCGCTTCTCTCTCGCCCTGCAGCGAAATAGCTGCTAACACTCCGGGACACTGATTTGCCAAGGCCAGAAGTTGATCTAACGAAGGCGAAGCCGTCCAATCGCCTTCTTAATCGTAATCCACCAGCCATCGTCCCGTCAACTTGTCCCCACGGCTCAGGTCAACTCCGGACAGCGCAGTGTGTGACTTCTAGTACATATCAAACAGCCCGAACTACGGCAACGCTGTCGGTGCCGGAGGATCCCGGCTAATCGGGCAGGCGAAGACTGCAGCGCGCTCCGTCCGCCAAGAAGCAGCGACCGATTACTGCGCGGCGATCCTCTCGACTTTTGTCCGACCGCGCCTTGGATTACCGCCGGATGACAGACGCGTCGAAGGCGCTCGAGTGTCCCCCACTGAGCTGCGGATGAAGCGGAGAAGAAACTAAGAGGACGACTGCCTTGCTAATATGCTCGATCTCCTAAGTCGCCCGGCACTGGCAAACTAAGGCTACTGGCCAGCAAACCAGTTGCGGCAACTCGGGACAGCACTTACAAAGAGTTGGTGGATTCCACGAAGGTAAAGGAAACTCGTAGGTCGAAATGAGTAATATATTTAATTAGATTAATTACAAAATACATATTTAATTAAAGTGCGTGTTATTAATGTGTATGCATATGCACTTATATATACCCATACTCTTGGCGTTGGGTACAAGAGGTCTTCCTTTCTTCACGGAACGTGTTGATAGTAAAATAGGTTATCGCCACAAGTTGAAGTGAGGTCGGTGATTCTGCCATAAATCGTCCTGCTGCTGCCAGCGCTGGAATGAGATCGAAATAACAGCTGTTTTTACACGCAGCGGAGGTCGCAGCGCGCGACTGTCTCTGTGTGCCGCCGCGGCAGTGTCGCGCTTTGTCCCATTGTGGGTGCGGGTGGAGTGGGGTGGAGGAGATGGATTATTACACAGAGAGAAGGGACACTGACTGGCTGCGAGCAAACCTTTCGGCTTCTTCAGCCGCAACAGAGGACAGACAATCCCCTTTGGCGCGTGAACGCGCAAGGAAAGGGAAGGGGGAGATGCGTCCGCCGCCGTCTTCCACCGTCGCGAAGATGGGCAATACTCCTTTGAACTTAGTTAGGTCTCTACTTTGGTTCGTGGCCAGATCACGACAAGCGAGCAGCCCACTTGACTCTGTCGGTAAAGATAATCACAGTCCACTCTACACTTTGGAAAGGAATCATATGCGCCCCATCTTCGTCGCCGTCGCAAACAACGTCATCACCGTTGTCCCTTCACTGTGACATCGCGCGGCGATTCTTTGCGGCGCGACGCCGACCGTTCGTCGCCAACCGAAGGGATGCGCGAACAATTTTTTCTTCGCCGTGTTCAACTTGACCTATGAACGATTCTGCCGCGCCGCCACTTCGCGCAGTTTCACTGGTCGGGATCAAAGTTCTATCCCGTCGTACAATGCGAAGAAAGCTCGCGTAATGGGCGGCCAAACGCTAGTCGGTTATCACCACTGAAGGTCCAACCAAAGTGTTGTATGCAGGCCGTATGCCCGCGCGCCAGGCTCGTAGGCGAGGAGACTGTTTCCAGTGATACATACAATACCTGTATGTACATGTAGGCGCCGGCTGTGGCGAGGTCGCGCCAGCTAAGAAGACTTCTTTTGGTGGCGACGGCGCCGTCGTCGTTGTTGTCGCTTCGCTCAAATATTGACACAGGACCTGCATGTGTGTGTGTGTCTGTGTGTGCAAAGTTTTGGGCGCCTTTCGGCCCGCTGCCCTAATCGCTTCTGCACACAAGTGCCAGCGCGTCGTCGTCGTCGCCGTCGAGGACGACGGTCGAGTGGGTCTTCGGTGCGCTTCTCTGCAGTTCTCGAGTCGACTCTGTATCCCTCGCGGACGAATGCTAAACTTTCCTCCCTCTCTCCGTACTCGAGTGGGATACTTCAGAAGTCGTCGTTTTCCTGCCCTGCCTCTGCCAATTGCCCTAGAAGCCCATTTGCGTTGAAAGCAGGTGCCGCCGCTCACCCAATTGGGCGCATCATGAGAAATTTGCCTCGCTTCATGTGCTAATTTCGCTGTCAGCGTGACGGGGATTAGTTCTGGCAGTTAGCGGCCCGCGTGTCACGGAAGTGTGCGTTCGGCTGGCCGGCCGGACGGAGGGGGACATCTTCCTCCTCCTCCCCTCAACCGCCTCATTGATTTTGTTGAATAAAATATCGGCAGCCCATTGGCCGGTCGTCGACCGCGCCACCTTTGCTCGTCGGCCGGCCGCCGTTTCCCAGGCGCTGTCCCCTTTCAGCGACCGGCGCCGATGGCAACGAATGGTACTCCGGCATTCGGTTGCCACTTTGGCGACACAACGGAATTGATTTTGAACCCGCCCGGCGAGTTACATATTATGTGTAGCGTGACATCAGCGCGTCCGTGAGTCTCTAAATGACGGCTTGTAGTAGGTCGCGCGCCAGTGCTCTTAGCAGCGTTTCCACAGTTCGCACCTTGCGGCAAATTATCTCACTTCTCGATGCGGTGTTCTAGCGCTCTGCCGCATGAAATGTCGGCCCTACGGCCGGTTGACAATTTTGCGCTCTGTCGTGTCGAACTAATGCGGAAGGCGGCTTTCGCTTAGGGCGCCGCGAGCCAGCTGGCGAGCCTATTGGCCGAGAGAGCTCGTCGAATGAACGAACCGAATTCCCCAGGTTTGAAGAATAGACAACGGACTGGGTAGGAATAGAACTATGTAGAAGCGCCACCTCTCCACAGCCACAGAGCTGGCATTGCACCTCGATCAACGCAGTTACACGGGCGTTGTCGTCTACCGCCGCCTTCAACAGTCGTTATCTGTTGGTTGAGGTTGTCTTCTGTTGTCTTCTGGCCACATGCCCCTTGTCTATGTGTTTATGTATATGGGAGAGAGGACGGAGCGAGAGAGAGAGGAGGGATGGGCTGGGAGGAAGGCCGTTGAAAGGTCCTAAAGTAATTGGCCGCAAAGCCAGCCGGCGCCCTTCCCATGATCACCAAGCCGAAAGAGCGAGCAAGACGTAGGGCTATATGCGCGGCGCCGACCGAGGGAGGAAGAGGCGAAAGATGCAAGAGATTAGGTTCTGCCTCGCGCGACGACGGTCTCCTCCTCTTCCCTCCTGCTCTCGACCACGACGGAGCCTCCCCGTGTTTCAGCGGTGTCGTCGTCGGCGGCGGCGGCGAGGCTGATTATTTGTTGTCTTCCGTCTTCTTCTCCTTCTCCTTTGGTCGGCCAGCTTCTCGTCTCCCGTCATTGCCTAAAAGGACCACTGACGGCCCGGTTGCTGTCATGCGCCCGCACCCCTTCTTGGTTCGCCGCAGTTCGCTTGTTCGCGAAGGTATGTAGTTTAGAGTAAGGCCTTGCTCGTCTGAGGCGCTCGCTTTGTTTCTCGCGCCGTTCCCCTTCTCTCTGGTGTGTGGGAGGGCGGAGGCTTGCAGTTTGGTCGCTTCCTTCCGCTAATGAAGCCAATGAAGTTACCGGCGGCGGGCCGCTTTGCTTCCACGCAGCTGGAGGCGACGCGGCACCCTCCGCCGACTGATTGCGTTCCATTCCGGCCGTCCTGACCTTTCTTTCTTCCTTCAACACGGCTCTTTCTCTTCCATCCGATGGTGTCGCTGCGCTTTACACTCTGTAGGTATCGATTGTCACCAGCAACCACCAACACCACAGATGACCAGTGACCCAATGGTCTCTGTTTGGTCCTTCGCGATTCCGTTAGGTTCAAGTGCAAACTTGGCTTATTTGTACGTACATTAGGGGCAGCTCATCCCGGATTGCCAAATATTGCCACTACGTCGACTCGACAGTTTCAGAGAGTAGCTCGCTTGGACGCTCCGACTAGCGTCTGTGACAATGTCTGACAGTTCGTCGGTGGTCGGAGTGAAGAGTGTCGACGATGAGTCGGCAGGGGGAGCACCGCCCCACCTCTCTGTCATAGTCACGGTCCGACTGCTAATGCAAGGGAAGGTCGGTCATTTCTGCAGTTGCTCAGAAGTGACGGTTGCGATAATTGTACAAACGTGTTTAGGAAGTGGGCAGCATCATCGGCAAGCGAGGCGACCACATCAAGCTCATTAGGGACGAGGTTGGTGGACAAAGTACAGTAGGGTGCTCGGGTGACCACACTGTACTCACTACATATGTACCAGTTGTAGAGCGGCGCCAAAGTGAACATCTCGGACGGCTCTTGTCCAGAGAGGATCGTCACCATCACTGGAAACACGGAGACGATCGACCTCGCGTTCTCTATGATTTGCAGGAAGTTTGAAGAGGTCGGCTGACCTATGTACTTACGTATGTACATCAAAAGCGTTAACCGGGCCTTTTCTTTTTGTGTGGTGATACTGTATAATTCTCTTCGTTTCAAAATAGTACTCAGAACCTCTATTCGCAGGATATGCAGAGCTTGCCAAACAACAACTCCAAGCCACCCATAACAATGCGACTCATCGTACCAGCCACCCAGTGCGGCTCTCTCATTGGCAAAGGCGGCGGCAAAATCAAGGACATTCGCGATGTCTGAGTCCTCGTGTGGAGATTGGTATCCCTACAGTTTGACTCTACTCAAAGAGCGTTTTTGTGCAGGCAACGGGAGCTTCTATCCAAGTGGCCAGCGAGATGCTGCCCAACTCCACCGAAAGGGCCGTGACCATCTCCGGCGGCGCCGAAGCCATCATTCTCTGCATGCAACACGTCTGCCAGATCCTGCTCGAGGTGCGCATTATACCCCGCATCGCCGCTGAAATCAAAACTCCGCAGAAATGCCATAGTCGTACAACCGAGCGCTCTGTCACAGGCGCCGCCGAAGGGGGCGACCATCCCGTACCGACCCAAGCCGGCCATCAATCCACTGCTGATCGCCAGCAGCGCTGCCGCGGCCGCTGCGGCGGCTGCCGCTGCCCAGCAACAACAGCAGCAAATCCAGCACCC
>JASAMZ010002364.1:0-30305 GCA_030248115.1 Linhomoeus sp. GSCO2_2
CGACGGCCACACATCACTTCAAGAACCTAGCAGCGAACCAGAATGCGGGGAAGAGAGGGCTAACCTCACTGCGCGTATGCGCTTCCACTGGGCACAACATACGGCTACGGTAGACACACACGAATCGAGAGAAACTCGCGAGGCGAAATAACTTTCTGTCTAGTCTAACGGCGGAAGAGGAAGGGAGCGATTCGCAAGCGCGGCAGAATGGACATTTTATCCACTCGAATGACGACGACGCATATGACTCAGTAGATTTCCTCGTTTCTTGGCCGCGTAGTCGCATTTGGGGCGGGGGTGTGGTCGCAGCTGCTCGTGGACCTGTGTGCGGTGATTGGCCAGGTTGCCCTTCTGCGCGAAGGCCATGGGGCACTCTGGACACTGGAAGGGCTTCTCGCCCGTGTGACTGCGCTCGTGGATGATCAGCTCAGCGGGCCAGCGACAGAGTTTCCGGCACTGGCCGCAGACTTGACTGCCCTTGGCGCCCTCGTGAACAAAGGCCACGTGGCGACCGAGCTCCCATCTCGCCTTGAAGACGCGCCCACAGCCTTCCATGGGGCAGGCGTGCTCTTTCCCGTCGCTACTTTCTCGCTTGGCTCTGGCTGGCTCTCCTCCAGTGTCGACCCTGCTGCAGGCCACTTCCACTGAGATACATGGTAGAGCGCTTTCTTTGACACCATCTGCACAAACTGACAGACCAGTAAACAAGTTCAACGTGATTTGTACCTTCCGGCGGGTTGGCTGGTGGGATCACGTTCTGCTTCTCATGTGGTGAGGAGACCAATTGGCGTTGCGTTTCCACTCTCTCGTAGTTTTCTAGCTCGGCCATCGCCTTGGCGTCTTCAGTCGAGTTGTTGGGCGCCTGAGGTGCTGCGGCGTCGACCTGTGGCAGTTGACTGTTCACGCCGCTGTTCATCAATTCCATGAGAGCGGGCTGGATGTCGCGCCACAGTCTCTGAAAGGAAAAGAGACTCTTAGCCACCGGCCACGCGCATTTGGAACAGCAAAGTATAAAATGGTTATGCGCCTTCTTCTCCTTCGTCTTGGCTACTTTCGCTTGCAGCTTGTGGACCATCGACTGAACACAAATGAATCTCCGCTACCAGCCCCCTCCATATCATCAGAGTCAAAATGTTCCTCCACTCAACCTGCAAGGACGCATTCTCCTGTTGCGTTTGCACCAGTTGGGCGCGCACCAGGGCCTGCGCAAGAGTTGAGCCACATGTTTGGATTTGCACCACCAAAGAACAGTGATGAAACAACTGACCAAAGCGACCGATGCCTCGCAACAAGCGCCCAGTTTCTGCGCCAACTTGTGGCGACCAACAATGTCGCCATCATCGGGCACCTGGCACTCCGACGCCGCGCCCTTCGACAGCCTCAGCTCCTTCTCGACTTCAACTTCTCGCAGCTGCAATTCGACATACGTACACTGCGCCACCTTGCCGGAATGGAATGGAGCAACGATTCTGCTCTGCGTACCACATCGCCGACTGTCGTGTCACAGTTCTGCGACGCCATTTCTATGCGCACACCTTCTAAATTTCGTGTCGTACCACTCGTATACAAAAATTCGACCAGGAACTGTAAAAATCTACCTTCGGCATGGAGGGAACTACAGATATGGCAGACTGGACTGGAGCAGTAGGTATGTGGAAAAGCACTGCGATGTGTTTGAAAATTGTCGTTACAGTATCATGTACTACAATTCGGACACGGTAATCGAATACTTTGAAACTCATACACCATCATCACAGACGAACCAATTCGTCCAACAGCCGGGCAAATAGCACGGTCAAGACGATACGTAGGTTCGCTTCGATACAACATATACATACGAGCTTCCAGACGAGCTGCTTCTTGAGATCTTGACTACGACCAATTGAAGACGCGCGCAAGAATCTCAGTCGTGTCATGAAGCGGTGGCGCCTCCTCTGCGACCGCCTGCGACTCGACAAAGTCCAGATAGAGTTCGTTGTCGAGCATGATGGTAAGGAAGACAAACGACTCTTCCACGCGACCACGGAGATCGACACGATCGAATTGAAGGCTAGCGACTGGCAGAAGAATGGTCTGGAATGGAGTAAAGTGGAGCTGCTCGAGACTGAGGAGTGAGGAGGAGAGGGAGGAACAGCGACGACTCTTCTGGAAGCCCTGGCTCTTCAACCCAGAACACCTGCAGAGCTAAGGAGCAGATTGAGCAGTCAGAGCTCGCTTGGTCGCAAGCGCGTTGTGTGGGTGTGAATTCGAAGATTTGTTCCTTTTGTGTTCGCAAGGCATTCTTTTGTGTTCGCTACGCGTAGCCTCCTGCTCGTCTTCCTTTAGTTGATTGCATTGCGTTTTCGATTCGTCGCTGGAATAAAGCTTCGTCTCCATGATCGAAGGTGTTGCTTTGTGCTTCAGCGCCGTTGTTCACACATCTGTGTACCATTCAATTCAAGTGCTTCCCCTCCACACCTTATCCAAATCCGACTACAGTGGTTCGTAACTACAGTTGGCAGCGCGACTGAATAAGCTGAAGCAGTCATGGGCTCCATTCTGTCTCGACTATTGAAGGAACCCTCCTCCACGTCTGAAGGCCTTGAATTATTGGTGGGTATCTTCCATGCACGATATCACATCTTGCAAAACCTGTAGTGGCGGTGAGACAAGTCCTACGTACGTTCTTTCTCGAGTTGTCGTTCAGGTCGTTCATTCGGCGGCACCAGTGGAACCAGCGGCTGACAAGACAGAGACTACCGCTGATCGCTGAAAATGGCAAGGTTTGGTCTTTGAAGTTGAAATTATCAGCCACGTGTGACTGACTGATCAGCCGTTCATTCCAGTCTGCTTGCAAGGATCTGATCAATGGGAAGCTGACGGACGACGACCTCCTGGCTGTGTTCTCCTATGTTGGCCTCAGCGACGCCAATTCTCTGCGGCGCGTCTGCAAGCGCTGGGACGGCCTCTGCGCCAGTAGGCCCGTCGTCAGAGTGGTGGAAGCGTCGCTGGAGGGAGGGCGTCGTACCATTGAGTACCGTCTCACGCTGACCACCGACAAGGGAGTGGACAGTCGGCTGGAAGTTCGCTCGATGAACGGCCATCAAAAAGCCGTCGACCTCTTTCTCAACGACTGCTGCCCCACCATCGTTCACCTATCGCTCGACCTCCACTTCAAATGGCATACATCCAAGAAACTGCTGCAGGCCTTGCTGCAAAAGGCTTCTGTGGTTCTCTGCGAGAATGCTGTTCTCAAGTTGCTCAATATCCGGTGCCCCAAAATCCGCTCAAATGGCGGCAGATCCCTGTTTTCCGACCAGGAAGAGGATGAAGACGGAGTGAAGATCGACGTGGACTTGTTCTCGCTGATTGAAGAGCTCAGGGGCGTCTCCAGTCTGCGCAGCTTCTGCATAGGCCGCTGCCGCAGCAAAATCCCTGGCGCCTGTGCCTGTTTCCCGTCCACGGACATGCTTTCGCTGCTGGAAGAGTACTGTCTTCACCAAGAGCTGAATGACCACACGCCGAAAGGGCGCTTTGGTTTCGTCTCTGGGCATTGTCTGCGTGCTGTGCCGTCAGTCAGGCGCTTGGCAGTCGGTCGTTTGGACGTCTTTCGGCCTCTCGTCCCCTTGTTGTCTGTCGATCTGGCCTCCCGTCGATTCGGAATTCTGACGCATCTGCATCTGGGCAGCTACGTGGAGAGAAGCGGCGGCTCCCTGCTGCGATCCATGGCCCTGGACGCCCCATTTCTCGAGAGGGTCCACGTGGGAGTCCTGGAGCTGTGGGCGGGCTGGATTCCACGACCGCCATGCGAGGTGGCAGTGGGCTACAGCGACCTCGTCCACTTCTGCGACAGACTGCGCAGTCTCGACGTCGAGAAGGTCAAGTTGACCTTCTGGCGCAAGGGCGTCACCTTCGTGACTCAGGCGACGATGACGCAATCGGTCAGCCCTCTGGCAATCTCTCACTATGCTGACGGCTTGCTTCTTTCGTCGGAGTTCCCAGGTGCTGCTAGGCGATATCTGTCACTACGGCATGCGTGGGAATGTCCTTCTAAACCATGCTCTTGCCGCTGCAGGGCCGTCCGACTTCGACTTCCGCCCTGGGAGTCTGATCAGTGGAGTGGGCGTGCAGCTGCTCGAGTCAGAGGAGGAGAGGGAGGAGCAGCGACGACTCTTCTGGCAGTCATGGCTTCTCGGCCCACAACACCTGCAGGGTTGACAGAAGGAAGAGAAGAATACGGTATCCAAAGCTTATTCGAAGCGTTAGTTCCTAGCAATTCGTTCAGTAGTCGTCGTTCCGTTCTTAAAACAAGTTGTCATTCATTCGGTTGGCTGAGTTTTGTGTGGCTCCCCACACGTAGCATTTCTTTGCACCAATAAAGCTTCGTCTCAATCAACGCTCGACATCAACGCTCGACAAAGGCAACGCTCGACAAAGGCAACGCTACAGGCAATGTAAAAGCACACAAAGGTCAAAACAGCTTTAAAGGCGAGGGAAACGTGCAGGGTCTCCTGCATCGAAGCACTCCGACCCTACCCGAACTGGAGACAGCAGATGTGTGTAATGTACTATGCCCGCTATGTACATACTTACCATATCTGGAATCCACCATGCGTACTGTAGGAAGCGATGCGATTCTACTATCTTCGGCATGGTACCCCCACAAATATGTAGACAGATAGCTCGTTTAGACGCTCACTGCTTTCACAAACCAAGTGCGTGCCTGCTCCGTTAGGATAGACAACACTTACTATATACCCCATCGTACGGTGTCGATGTTCTCTACCTTACGTACTGTCACTAGAAGTCGTTCTGAACATTGTCAGTCGGACCGATTCTGACACGTGCTCCTCCATCTCGCTTCTCGCTCTTTTCGGCCTTCGTTCCACTAGAAGTTGCTTCATTCTGCCAATCAGTGCGACGACGAGGCGACGTAGGGGGGCCGTTCGCCATACGATCAGAGCGGGATTGAAAAGAGGGTCGAGCAGCGAGAGGAGTCGTGCCCATTGGGCCAGTCTCACTTGGGCGAAGTAGTGGATGAAACTGCTGCCTCCCGTCGTCTCGAACAGTTCGGCGAAGAGTTGGACGCTAGCGCTGATGTAGTAAACGAAGAGGGAGCAAGTGATGCTCCAAAAGAGGTGGAGCAGCAGCCTCTGCTGATTGGTCGAAGCGGTCACAGTCGACAGTCGTCTTCTTCTGACGGTCTTGGCCCTTTCCACAACGCAGAAAATGACGAGATGACCGAATAATCCGAGGCATAAGAGACAACTGAAGAAGACTGTGGGTAGGCGCAGTAGCAACCAATCCGCGAACGGTGGAAGGCCCAGGAAGAATTTCTCCCAGGGATCCGATTTGTTCTTCGTGAGAATTTCCTTGTAGATTTCCAAGGCGTTCTCGATGATGTGAACACTCTTACTGTTGTTGAGTTTGCACTTAACAACATTGTACGAGAACAGGTTGACCGCCACGTATAGTTGGTAGGCCATCGAAAGAGCTGTTAAAACGATTGGTACAGCCCAGCTGATGACAATGAGGCACGCGGCCTGCCAATTTTGCTGGAGGCTCGTTCGGCGTCTCGGCCTGAACTGCGCGGCGATTAGACCAATGAAGCAGAGGAAGAGTAGCAGTGATGCCTGCTGGCTGACGGCCAGCACTAACTCCAGAAAGGCAAGCAGTTCAACTTGATATCGTTGCAAGTACTCCTCTCTGTACAAGAAGCTCGCGAGATTGAAATGACTGGCCCACTGCTCCCGGCCCGAGCAGTCTTTGACCTTTATTTCTAAAGCGGCCGATCTGGCTACGAGCCCATGAGCGATCAGAGCTGAGCAATAGGCCACGTTAGCTGCGCAGGCCATCAGGAGGAAGGCCAGCACAGTAGACGACAGGGACTTTCTGGCCAGCATAAGCAAAAGTAGAAATCCAGCGTTGCTCGCCAGCCCTGCGAGACTGCAGAGGACGATGTAGCGTTGTTGCTCTTCCACTCCAGTCAGAAGGGAGATGGACGCGTCCTCGTCCTCTGCTGTGGATCTGCCATCAAATGAGGATGCGCTACGGTTTGGGAAACTGAGCTTAGAAGAGGCTGTCACGTTAATGTCAGCGAAACTGAGCTCGGAAGCGGCGGTGTCGATATGGCCAGGCGATGCTGTTACACTGGCAGCATTGCTCAAATTAGGGGCTGTATCATTGAGACTGTTAGCCATGAGCGGGTCAAGTTCGATAGGTGGGAGGGTGTTCGGTGGCTGGCACTTGGAGAGAATGCCGGCGGCGACGAGCGAGAAAGAGTAGACGCCCAGTTTGCAGAGGCGCAAGTCTTCGATTGACCGGCCTTTGTGGGCGCGATAGAGGTCGGATGTGGCCAGTTCATCGGCCCACGCATCGGCCGCCGTCCGAGCGCAGCCGATGTCGTCGTCGCCGCTTTCGTTGCGCCGACTCTCCAGGGTTCGGGCGCACATTTGCGCTTGAAATGGGTCCATCCGCCCGGTGAAATTCTCCTCTGTGAAGTAGTGGCAGACTGAACAACGGAAAACGACTGACTACAAGTACTATGTACCTATGTACATATATCTATTATGCACCTATGCCTGGCAGAATCGACAGACCATCAAATAAAAGAACCAAACTCCTGACCTCGTTCCCATTGATGTTCTAGCGCTTGAGATTTGGCTTTCAAAAGCGCGTAGTCGATGATGGGTATCTTGGCGCACTTTTCCCAATGATCGGACGACGTATCTCTGTAGCAAGCTCCGAGAACACAATCGAACAAGTCTTCTTTCCAAATGTCGAACAAGCTGAGGTTAAGATACTGGAGGAGCGTCCGATTGAAGCCCGTGTACATTTCTCTACGAGCAAGCAGTTCTAAGGCATGCCCCAGACACGGAACGTTCGATCGGTAGGGCGACAGGTCGTAGACAACATAGGCCCAAACCGGGACGTCCCTCTCATCGGCGCATACTATCCACTTTTGGAAACCTTTCATTCTGTCTCCGCCATATAAGTCATCTGAGGGGAACCCCCTAGCTTGCGCTACTGGTAGACCAAAGTCGCTGCAGCGTCTGAGGGGCGTCGGAAGAACACGGTAGCCGTTGTCGTATTCGCTGTATTCGATGTCAGTGTGCAGCTCCTGTGAGTACCAGCTTCGCTCTGGAAACCTTTTCGAAATATTCCACATCGAGCGAGCCAGAGCGCTGTTAGGCACTCAACATCGCATCGCGAAGTCCGGCGGCAGTCTTTTCCTCCAGCACATACTGATACTTCAGGAACACTTCAAAATAGTTGAACAAGTCCCAGCATTCTTTGATTTTGCCACGGAGGTATTCGGGTTCGGAACACTTCCCATGTGGGCTGTCCGCCACAACCGGAAGAACTCTAAGAGCAATCAGAACAAGAATCGCAATCGAACGCTCCGCGGCCATTGTACAGAATTCAAGCAATGGATTGTCTAAAGGGTACGGTAACTTGTGTGTGGCTGGAGCGACGAAAGAATAGCGAGTACTGTAGGACGTTCTGTCGCTGGAACATAAGTTGACGTGTAGCAAGCAGCAGTGGGTGCCTACACATATTTAGGTAATGTTTGGCTTGTCTGGCGGCAAAGGATCGTGTTTCAGTTTACTTGTATACCTTAACTGTTTGGGGGCTATGCGCAGATATTTTTGGCGCTCCACAACAACAGTGGTAAACGTGGGCAGAGTGCAGCAGATTGGAGAGTGGCATTATAATCTCGGGGATAACAGCGCAAACACGGAGCTTGTAAGAAGTAATGTTTGTCAGGTGCTGCTAGGCGATGTTTGGCGCTGCAATTTATTCGAGAATGTCGTGACCGCCGTGTCTAAGCGTCTGGAAGGTGCGAGTTCCCGACCCACAACATCTGCTGAGACAAGATGGACAGGAAGGGGAATGAAATGCAATGCTTGCACGTGATCGCTCGTCACGCTGTGCGAATTTTAAGCATGAATATTGCTAGCATATTTAGATAGTTCGTCTTTCTGTATCGTCATCCTCGTTCTTCCCGTTGTTCTCGCTTCTTGGCTGCGTTGCGATGCGTTACGTTTTCCAACTCCGAGCGTTGTCTAACAGTTATTCCACCTGACAGTCTGTCCGAAACAGAAAGCGACAGTGTGTGAACGCATTAGACGTTCTTATCAGTCTCCTTATAGAATTTCAAACAACTTCAGCAGGCAGTGGAATGCGTCCGCGGCCGGTTACATATCTCGTCTCACCCGCACCTGACATTATTACTGTATAGAACTTGGCTGGCGGGTCCTTACCTACCCATTTTGCGAGCTTTGGTGAGCAGATAGCGCAAGTTAAGACGTTCGTCAAACAAAAGATCATTCCATCCGGTGACTCTCACGTGCCACTTTCGCTCCATTCTTAGACAAGGGAAACGTGCAGGAGAGCCTGCAGTGAAGCACTCCGACCCGAACGGGAGAAAGCAGACCGCCACTTATTTATCTTGAGAAATAAGGCCGATTTCCGCCCAAAGGTTCTCCACAAATTCCGCTCGCGCGCGAGTTTCAGAGTACGCGTATTCCCTCCACTTACCGGCGCGCAGCAGAACTCCACCGAAATCCTGTAGACCAGGCCGAATTGAGTCCAAAATGCGCCATTTCGCTTCGATTCAACCAGTAGCCGGCAGCTAAGATTCGGGGCTGCGCCAATCGCAAACTCGCCTTGCCATTTTGGACGGGAAGAATTGACAGTTCATGCGCGAATGCTTACTTTACCACGCCGCCTTTCCACACTGCATTGTCCTTCAATTCAGAAGTTTGAATGCGCGCGCAAATTTAAGTTGCAAATAGTTTGAGGAGAGTACAGTAAAAGTTGCATTCTAATTTGAATTTCGGCATTAGGAAAGTGGCTGTTTGATGGCAAAATCGACACAAAATGGAGAAACCAATAGCGAATTCGCGTTCCTCGCCGCGAAATAGCCTAGAATCGACACTTCAACCGTACAATTACCACACTTTCAGTTTCGTCGACGTAGGGCTACGGTAGGTCGAATTTCGACCAAAACTCGCCAATCTTGATCCAAAACGCCAAAATAACGCCAGATTCGGCGTCAGCGACCTCGAAAGCACCGGGATCGACTCCAACATTGATTTTGACCACCCGGGTGGAAATTCGAATTTTGGACGCGGCCGGGGTACGGTAGCCGAAAAAATATTTTTGAAAATCGATTCCGGATCAGTTTTCAACGGGGAATCGCGTGGTCCAGTCCATTTGGCCGTAAATCAACGCAATCGAGCGCTAGAATGGCCGAAAGTCAAAAATCGGCATTTTCGACCCCCGACGGAGACCCGTTGGCACAGCAGAACTCAAGATTTCCTCGGCGGATTTCGGCGATCTTGGTCTTAAACGAAAGAGAACATGTTAATCTTGCCGATTTGAGATATCTGGCCCGATACAACAACTGCCTGATTTACTAGGATTTTTGAAAAGCAAATTTTTGTCAGAAAACCACTTTCGGCTACCGTAACCCGAGAACGCGTCGGCCGATTGGCTCGGGATTTTTTTTCCCCTGTTCGCCTCGTCGAGGGCTATAACATATCCAAAGGGCGTCAAAATCGACCAGCTATTCCAGAAATTCCAGCTGGGTGAACACCTCTCCAGTAAGTAAATTTTCAAATTTTTGAATTTTTCTCAAAATTTTCCCACTACGCGAAAAAAACGAAGGTCCGTCCACACCTACTATCCCTCGAGAGCTATCGATTAAAAAAAACCCCGTCCAAATCGGATGAACCACGCGCGAGAAATCTTGGGTGGAAAATTTTGATCGGGAGCAGCTCCACTATAGCACTCCGCCCCTTTTGGGGTCGGAGTGCTAAAAAGGCAAGAAATTCGAGCCCAGTTTGCGCACGCGACTCCCCTCCGATAGACAAACCGCGTTAAGACGAAATGAGCGCAGTGTTTTCGATACTGTCCGTAGGCTTATTGTGTCTTTGGGTTAGGGATGCTCACTTCGCACTACCCTCTGATTGTCTGGAGCTGCTGAAGTCATCCTTTGGCAAAGCACCGCTGCAAGACGGTGTTTACGATGTCGAATTGAATGGTAGGCGACGGTTCGTCCACTGCGATATGACCTCGTTTGGAGGCGGCTGGACGTCGTTTCTGAGGCAAGCGTCATGAGTATGTTCTCCGCTTGACAAGCAGACATCTGCTCAAAGCTGCTGTTCTAGACGCACACCTGATGGCTCGCATGTGGACTCCGTCGGCCCTTCGACGACTACCGCGCGGGGTTCGGAGACGCCGCTGATGGCGCCTTCTGGATGGGACTCGATGGCCTCCACTCCATGACGCAAAACAACACATTTGAGCTTCTCGTCACCATTCGAGGATGTCATGGACGACCAGAAGTTGTCGCCCGATATGGCCGCTTCTCCGTGAGTGACCCTACGTTCTCCAAAACAATGCAATTCTGCGTACCTACTCATCTTAAACGAACAACGGATTTGGCACCGTCACTTACGCACTTGGCGCGGCTTCAGGTCGGTAACTTAGCCAGTGGATACGAGCTGGAAGTGGGCGATTTCGATTCGGCCGTGTCCAGCGCCGGCGACAGTCTCACTGCATTGGAATACGGAGGAATCTACAATGCAAACGGCATGAAGTTCTCCACTGCAGACAGAGATGAGGACCTGCAGCCCAGACTCAACTGCGCCGCCGCTTTCAAAGGGTTGAATGGACACATACAATTTAAATTTGGATTCGGGAGTCTGAGTTTCCAATCGACGACTTCTCATACTTTTCCTCATTCTTTCCCAGGGGCTGGTGGCACAACGGCTGTTCCATGGCCAACCCCACTGGAATATACAGGAGTTCCAGCGAGACGGACTGTCGCTATGGTGGCGTGTTCAACGACGGCGTCGAGTGGACCTCACACCTGGGACCCTACTACTCCTACAGAATGGTTGATTTCAAGATTAGAAGGGTGGGCGGAGGCGGGGACACCACTACGACGACGGCAATTACCACTACTTCCCTGCCAATAGAAGGTGAAATGTGTATGTATGATGAGGACTGTGAAGAGTGTACGTTCCAGCGGGTCACCTGATGAATCTGCCATCCCAAAGACCCTAGAGTGTAGCGGGTGGACTGTCCTGCAATGTGTTCCAAGTGGCATAATATGTGTATACTTTGTATGTGGTTAGCCAAGGCGTTAATCCTTCACCAATGCTTCTAGGCGTCATTTTGGTCTTGGGCAACTTTTGCGGTCGAGAGGACGACACAGTGCAGGCCTTCTTTCCCCAGTCTGGGGAGGTGGTGTTGAGGCCAGAACGACTGATTTCGGGAAGGTCTGGCCTCGCCGCTGGTCAACTGAATGGGACACTCGTGGTCGCCGGGGGAAGCGATGGGTCGACTGAGTTGCTGCCAGCTGGAGCCGAAGCCTTCGTCGAAGGTCCTCCAATGGCGGTTCTTCGCAGGGCCTTGCCAGCCTACACAGTTGCAGGTGTTATTTCTGTTGTTCGAACATCGGCGGCCTATTCAACATCGGCGGCCTATTCAACATCGGCGGCCTATTAGTTTTTTTACTTAGCAAAAATTCGACTTCCATGGTGCGTATTTTACTAATTGGAAAAATTTATGCAGTCGCATGAAAGAGCACGTTGAGACCTTTCAAATGACGTGTCGATTGTCGCTCGACAACGTACGACGGGCGAGTTAGAGCCGCTTTGCGTTTTGGACTTTCGAGTTACTGTAACTCGCGAAATTCAAACTTTTGAGTCTCGACTCCTCTTAGCGCAATTATCAATGAGTCGAGACTTATCGAGCAACCAAAGATCGTCTCGCAGCGAATTTCCTACGAAAATGTCAATTTCTCAGTACGTGTTTTACCAATAATTGAATAAAAAAGTTTGTCGTGCTGTGAAAGAGCACGTCGCGAGCTTTTGAGCGAACTGTCGCACGCCTGTCTACGACGTAAGACGAACGAGTTAGGGCCGCTTTGCTGTTTGGATCTTTGGGGTACTATTGCTCGCGTAATTCAAAGTTTTGAATTTCGACTTCTCTTAACGCAATGGTCAGTGTGTCGAAACCTATTTAACGAACTGAAGATCGTCTCTCTGCGACGGAAGACGACCAAGTTAGAGAAGTTTTGCGTTTTGAACCTTTGGGTTACTGTAGCTCGCGAAATTCAAATTTTTGAGTTTTGACCAATAGAAGGACAAATGATCAGTGAGTCGAGAGCTTTTCAATAAACTCAAGATCGTCTCTCTACGACGCACGCTAATCGAGTTAGAGCGATTGTAGTGCAAAAATGTCGAGAATGTCGCTTTTCGTGTTGCGTGTTTGCGTAATTAAAAAAATTTTTAATGCCAAATGAAAGAGCACGTTGAGACCTATTAGTTGACCTATCGCACGCCGCACTACGACGTAAGACGAGCGAGTTAGAGCCGTTTTGCGTTTTGTCCTTCGGATTACTGTAGCACGCGCAATTCAAACTTTTGAATCTCGACTTCTCTTAACGCAACGGTCAGTGTGTCGGAGCCTATTTAACAAACTCAAGATCGTCTCTCTTCGATGGAAGACGACCGAGTTAGAGAAGTTTTGCGTTTTGGACCTTTGGGTTACTGTAGCTCGCGAAATTCAAATTTTTGAGTTTTGACCGATAGAAGGACAAATGATCAGTGAGTCGAGAGCTATTCAATAAACTCAAGATCGTCTCTCTACGACGCACGCTGATCGAGTTAGAGCGATTGTAGTGTACAAATGTCGAGAATGTCGCTTTTCGTGTTGCGTGTTTGCGTAATTAAGAAAATGTTTAATGCCAAACGGAAGAGCACGTCGAGACCTTTTAGTTGACCTATCGCACGCCGCTCTACGACGTAAGACGAGCGAGTAATAGCCGTTTTCAGTTTGAACCTTAGGGTTACTGTAGCGCGCGCAATTCAAACCTTTGAATTTCGAAGTCTCTTAGCGACATTACCAGTGAGTCGAGACCTATCCATAAAGTCCAAGATCTCCTTCCTACGACTTTCCAACGCCGAGATCTGAGAGTGTTACGAACGGACGAACGCACGCACGTAAAGCTCTCGTAGGGGTTCACCCGGCTGAGGCCGGGCGAAACAAGTCTCTTTTAAAAAGCGGAGTGGTTTTGAGCTTTGAATTTTTACTGAGATTGTAGCAAGGCTCTTTCCGGTTTCGTGCAGCGTCTTTGACTCTCCTCGCGACTACACTTTTTGGAGTGGTCTTGCTACGCAAAATTGGTATCGCTCGGGTTTAATTCTTTACACCAAGAAAGTCATCTTTTCAGACTAAATTTTAAAAAAAGACACTGGAATCTAACGCAAAACTACAGGTTAATTGTGAGCATGATTTGATGCTGGCTTGCAGTGAGCTCTTCAGCGATGTCAAGATCGCTCCTCTGCAACGCACGAGTGCCAAGATATAACAAACCAAAGTCTGCAGTTTTCATCGCGTTTTGGTTACTGTAGCCCTCTGTTTAAACTTTTGAAACTTTTTGTTGTCGGATTCGTGCTCAGGAGGTCGAGCGCTTCATTTTGATATGCGACTACACTAGGTTCGATGAAGTTTTGAACTTTTCGCGGACCTTACTTTTGGGATACTGTAGCGCGCAATTTTAAAAAACTTGTTATTATGTCGGCCTCACAGTTTGCGAGAGAAGTCCGAGGGCTACCCGTCGATGTGTCGAACTCAACTCAGCGACGTCAGACAAGCGAGTTATTAAGCCCAAAGCAAGCGTGTCGTTTCCAGTTTTCGACGCGTTTTGGATACTGTAGCTCTCTAGTTAAACTTTAAAAACTTTTTGTTGTCGGATTCGTGCTCAGGAGCTCGAACGCTCACTTTGATATACGATTCGACTAGGTTCGATGAAGTTTTGACTTTTCGCGGACCGTACTTTGGGATACTGTAGCGCGCAATTTTTGAAACTTGTTATAACGTCGACGTCACAGTTCGCGAGAGGAGTCCGCGGGCTACCCGTAGGTGTATCGAACTCAACTCAGCGACGTCTGGCAGGCGAGTTATTAAGCCCGAAGCAAGCGTGTAGTTTCCAGTTTGCGACGCGTTTTGGTTACTATAGCTCTCTATTTCAACTTTTGAAACTTTTTGTTGTCATATTCGTGGTCAGGAGCTCAAGCGCTTCACTTTGATATGCGATTCGACTAGCTTCGGTCAACTTTTGTCTTAAAATGGACCCCACTTCGGGATACTGTAGCGCGCGATTTTGAAAACTTATTTCAGTTTTGAACACTCAGATGGCGAGAGGAGTCCGCGGGCTACCCGATGATGTCTCAAACTCCATCCTACGACGTCGGACGAGCGAGTTATTAAGCCCGAAGCGAGCGTGACGTACGCACGTACGCACGTACGCACGCACGCACGCCGAGCTCTTGATAGAGTTCGCTCGGCTGAGGCCGAGCGAACAAGTCTCTTTTAAAAAGCGGAGTGGTTTTGAGCTTTGAATTTTTACTGAGATTGTAGCAAGGCCCTTTCCGGTTTCGTGCAGCGTCTTGGACTCTCCTCGCGACTACACTTTTTGGAGTGGTCTTGCTACGCAACATTGGTATCGCTCGGGTTTAATTCTTCACACCAAGAAAATCATCTTTTCAGACTAAATTAAAAAAAAACACTGGAATCTAACGCAAAACTACAGGTTAATTGTGAGCATGATTCGATGCTGGCTTGCAGTGAGCTCTTCAGCGATGTCAAGATCGCTCCTCTGCAAAGCACGAGTGCCAAGATACATACCTGCAGTTTTCATCGCGTTTTGGTTACTGTAGCCCTCTCATTGACCTTTTTTTTGTTGTCGGATTCTTGCTCAGGAGGTCGAGCGGTTCATTTTGATATGCGATTCAACTAGGTTCGATGAAGTTTTGACTTTTCGCGGACATTACTTCGGGATACTGTAGCGCGCAATTTTTAAAACTTGTTATTATTTCGACGTCACAGTTCGCGAGAGTAGTCCGAGGGCTACCCGTCGATGTGTCGAACTCAACCCTGCGACGTCAGACAAGCGAGTAATTAAGCCCGAAGCAAGGGTGTCGTTTCCAGTTTTCGACGCGTTTTGGTTACTGTAGCTCTCTGTTTAAACTTTTGAAACCTTTTGTTGTCGGATTCGTGCTCAGGAGCTCGAGCGCTTCATTTTGATATGCGATTTGACTAGCTTCGGCCAACTTTTGTCTTAGAATGGACCTCACTTTGGGATACTGTAGCGCGCGATTTTGAAAACTTATTTTAGTTTTGAACATTCAGATGGCGAGAGTAGTCCGAGGGCTACCTGTCGATGTGTCGAACTCAACCCAGCGACGTCAGACAAGCGAGTTATTAAGCCCGAAGCAAGCGTGTCGTTTCCAGTTTTCGACGCGTTTTGGTTACTGTAGCTCTCTGTTGAAACTTTTGGAACTTTTTGTTGTCGGATTCGTGCTCAGGAGCTCGAGCGCTTCACTTTGATATGCGATTTGACTAGCTTCGGCCAACTATTGTCTTAAAATGGACCCCACTTTGGGATACTGTAGCGCGCGAGTTAGAAAACTTATTTCAGTTTTGAATACTCAGATGGCGAGAGGAGTCCGCAGGCTACCCGACGATGTCTCAAACTCCATCCTACGACGTCGGACGAGCGAGTTATTAAGCCCGAAGCGAGCGTGACGTACGCACGCACGCACGCCGAGCTCTTGATAGGGTTCGCTCGGCTGAGGCCGAGCGAAAACAAGTCTCTTTTAAAAAGCGGAGTGGTTTTGAGCTTTGACTTTTTACTGAGATTGTAGCAAAGCCCTTTCCGGTTTCGTGCAGCGTCTTTGACTCTCCTCGCGACTACACTTTTTGGAGTGGTCTTGCTACGCAACATTGGTATCGCTCGGGTTTAATTCTTTACACCAAGAAAATCATCTTTTCAGACTAAATAAAAAAAACACTGGAATCTAACGCAAAACTACAGGTTAATTGTGAGCATGATTTGATGCTGGCTTGCAGTGAGCTCTTCAGCGATGTCAAGATCGCTCCTCTGCAACGCACGAGTGCCAAGATATAACAAACCAAAGTCTGCAGTTTTCATCGCGTTTCGGTTACTGTAGCCCTCTCATTGACCTTTTGAAACTTTTTGTTGTCGGATTCTTGCTCAGGAGGTCGAGCGCTTCATTTTGATATGCGATTCGACTAGGTTCGATGAAGTTTTGACTTTTCGCGGACATTAGTTCGGGATACTGTAGCGCGCAATTTTTTCGCCCGGCCTCAGCCGGGCGAACCCCTACGAGAGCTCTTCGTGCGTTCGTTCGTTCGTTCGTTCGTTCGTTCGTCCGTCACGCTCTCAGATCTCGGCGTTGGTAAGTCGTAGGAAGGAGATCTTGGGCTTTATGGATAGGTCTCGACTCACTGATCATTCAGCTAAGAGGTTTCGAAATTCAAAACTTTGAATTTCGCGAGTTACAGTAACCCGAAGGTCAAAACGGAAAACGGCTCTAACTCGCTCGTCTTACGTCGTAGAGCGGCGTGCTATAGCTCAACTAAAAGGGCTCGACGTGCTCTTTCATTTGGAATTAAAAAGTTTCTTAATTACGCAAACACGCACCACGAAAAGCGACATTCTCGCGTTTTTAACGCAGAAATCGCTCTAACTCGCTCAGCGTGCGTCGTAGGGAGATGATTTTGGGTTGGTTTGATAGCTCTCGACTCACTGATCATTTGTTCTTCTATTGGTCGAAACTCAAAAGTTTGAATTTCGGGAGTTACAGTAACCCAAAGGTTTAAAACGCGAAACTTATCTAACTCGCTCGTTTTCCGTCATAGAGAGGCGATCTTGAGTTCGTTGAATAGGTTTCGGCACACTGATAATTCCGTTAAGAGAAGTCGAAATTCAAAAGTTTGAATTGCGCGCGCTACTGTAACCTGAAGGTCCAAAACGCAAAACGGCTCTAACACGCTCGTCTTACGTCGTAGAGCGGGGTGCGATAGGTCAACTAAAAGGTCTCGACGTGCTCTTTCACTTGACGCGAAAATTTGTTAATTGCGCAAACACGCACCACGAAAAGCGACATTCTCGCGCTTTTAACATAGAAATCGCTCTAACTCGCTCAGCGTGCGTCGTAGAGAGACGATCTTGAGTTGCTGGATAGCTCTTGACTCTCTGATCATTTGTTCTTCTATTGGTCGAAACTCAAAAGTTTAAATATCGCGAGCTACAGTAACCCAAAGGTTCAAAACGCAAAACTTCCCTAACTCGCTCGTCTTCCGTCGTAGAGAGACGATCTTGACTTTGTTGAATAGGTTTTGTCACACTAATCATTCCGTTAAGAGAAGTCGAGATTCGAAAGTTTGAATTTGGCGAGCTACAGTAACTCAAAGGTTCAAACAGCAAATCGGCCCTAACTCGGTCGTCTTACGTTGTAGAGCGGCATTCGTTCCACCGTTTGAAAGCTTACGTGGAGCCAGTTGTTGAACGGTCATTCCTAAAGAAATACTTTTGTTTTTTTAAACCCTTGTCTTTCGAGCAACTTTGTCTGCTAAAAA
This sequence comes from Linhomoeus sp. GSCO2_2, assembly GCA_030248115.1. Classification (NCBI taxonomy): domain Eukaryota; kingdom Metazoa; phylum Nematoda; class Chromadorea; order Monhysterida; family Linhomoeidae; genus Linhomoeus; species Linhomoeus sp. GSCO2_2. The sequence goes on from JASAMZ010002364.1 coordinate 17,443, forward strand.
AATTAATCCCGGGCGATCCCAATGTTGCCCTGCAACAACCGCTCAGAAATGCGTGTGTCTTGCTCAAAAAATAATCCCGGGCGATCCCAATGTTGCATTGCAACAACCGCTCAGAAATGCGTGTGTCTTGCTCAAAAAATTAATCCCGGGCGATCCCAATGTGGCGCTGCAAGAACCCTTCAGAAAAGAGCGTGTCAGAAGTAGCGCATGAATAGTGGACTCCGGGCGGGCGCGCGTCATATCGGAAAGGCTTCGAAATACTTTACAAAAGTATCCACTCTTTTACTCTTTCACTTTAAAACACTCACAAACCACTCTGTATTAGTAAAACAACTCAACTTTTTTAAAACAGCTTGTTAAAACTTGTTATTATTTCGACGTCACAGTTCGCGAGAGTAGTCCGAGGGCTACTCGTCGATGTGTCGAACTCAACTCAGCGACATCAGACAAGCGAGTTATTAAGCCCGAAGCAAGCGTGTCCTTTTCAGTTTTCGACGCGTTTTGGTTACTGTAGCTCTCTGTTTAAACTTTTGAAACCTTTTGTTGTCGGATTCGTGCTCAGGAGCTCGAGCGCTTTACTTTGATATGCGATTTGATTAGCCTCGGTCAACTTTTGTCTTAAAATAGACCCCACTTTGGGATACTGTAGCGCGCGAGTTTGAAAATTTATTCCAGTTTTGAACACTCAGATGACGAGAGTAGTCCGAGGGCTACCTGTCGATGTGTCGAACTCAACCCAGCGACGTCAGACAAGCGAGTTATTAAGCCCGAAGCAAGCGTGTCCTTTTCAGTTTTCGACGCGCTTTGGTTACTGTAGCTCTCTGTTTAAACTTTTGAAACCTTTTGTTGTCGGATTCGTGCTCAGGAGCTCGAGCGCTTCACTTTGATATGCGATTTGACTAGCTTCGGCCAACTTTTGTCTCAAAATGGACCCCACTTTGGGATACTGTAGCGCGCGAGTTTGAAAATTTATTTTTGGTTTGTCTACTCAGGTGGCTAGAGGAGTCCGCGGGCTACTCGCCGATGTCTCAAACTCCATCCTACGACGTCGGACGAGCGAGTTATTAAGCTCGAAGCGAGCGTGACGTACGCACGCACGCACGCACGCACGCACACACGCACGCACGCCGAGCTCTTGATAGGGTTCGCTCGGCTGAGGCCGAGCGAAACAAGTCTCTTTTAAAAAGCGGAGTGGTTTTTAGCTTTGACTTTTTACTGAGATTGTAGCAAGGCCCTTTCCGGTTTCGTGCAGCGTCTTTGACTCTCCTCGCGACTACACTTTTTGGAGTGGTCTTGCTACGCAACATTGGTATCGCTCGGGTTTAATTCTTTACACCAAGAAAATCATCTTTTCAGACTAAATTTAAAAAAAAACACTGGAATCTAACGCAAAACTACAGGTTAATTGTGAGCATGATTTGATGCTGGCTTGCAGTGAGCTCTTCAGCGATGTCAAGATCGCTCCTCTGCAACGCACGAGTGCCAAGATATAACAAACCAAAGTCTGCAGTTTTCATCGCGTTTCGGTTACTGTAGCCCTCTCATTGACCTTTTGAAACTTTTTGTTGTCGGATTCTTGCTCAGGAGGTCGAGCGCTTCATTTTGATATGCGATTCGACTAGGTTCGATGAAGTTTTGACTTTTCGCGGACATTACTTCGGGATACTGTAGCGCGCAATTTTTAAAACTTGTTATTATTTCGACGTCACAGTTCGCGAGAGTAGTCCGAGGGCTACTCGTCGATGTGTCGAACTCAACTCAGCGACGTCAGACAAGCGAGTTATTAAGCCCGAAGCAAGCGTGTCCTTTTCAGTTTTCGACGCGTTTAGTTACTGTAGCTCTCTGTTTAAACTTTTGAAACCTTTTGTTGTCGGATTCGTGCTCAGGAGCTCGAGCGCTTTACTTTGATATGCGATTTGACTAGCTTCGGTCAACTTTTGTCTTAAAATAGACCCCACTTTGGGATACTGTAGCGCGCGAGTTTGAAAAATTATTCCAGTTTTGAACACTCAGATGGCGAGAGTAGTCCGAGGGCTACCTGTCGATGTGTCGAACTCAACCCAGCGACGTCAGACAAGCGAGTTATTAAGCCCGAAGCAAGCGTGTCGTTTATAGTATTCGACGCGTTTTGGTTACTGTAGCTCTCTGTTTAAACTTTTGAAACTATTGGTTGTCGGATTCGTGCTCAGGAGCTCGAGCGCTTCACTTTGATATGCGATTTGACTAGCTTCGGTCAACTTTTGTCTTAAAATGGACCCCACTTTGGGATACTGTAGCGCGCGAGTTTGAAAATATATTTTTGGTTTGTCTACTCAGGTGGCTAGAGGAGTCCGCGGGCTACTCGCCGATGTCTCAAACTCCATCCTACGACGTCGGACGAGCGAGTTATTAAGCTCGAAGCGAGCGTGACGTACGCACGCACGCACGCACGCACGCACGCACGCACGCACGCACGTACGTACGCACACACGCACGCACGCCGAGCTCTTGATAGGGTTCGCTCGGCTGAGGCCGAGCGAAAAAACGAGAGCACGATTGGGTCGCCTCTGCGGAAGGTCCGTGTATGTGTCGTCTTGTCTGCGTCTATTGAAGAAACGACCCCACACAACAGCTCTAGTGTAGTAAGCACTGCTCCACCAGCAACAATCACTCCTCTTAGAGCAGAAGTCCATTGCAGATGGGCGTTTCTTCATCTGTGGTGGTCTTGGAGGCGGAGTTCAGTCCAGCTGTGAAACGCTCGCTTCCGCCAACGGCGAGTGGCAAACCCTTCCTCATCCGTTACCACACACGGTGTGGGCCGCCAGTGCCGTCGCCGTCGACCACTACCTCTTCGTCATGGGAGGCTGGATCGACGCCTACAGCGAACGCACCAACAAGACCTTCCGCTACGACGCGAGGAACGGCGACGACGGATGGACTCAACTGGCCGAACAGCACGAAGAGAAGGTCGCAGGGGCGGCAGCGGTGGTCACCGTAGACGGCCGGCGCTCCATCGTCTTCTGTGGAGGCCACAACGAAAGTGGCTATGCCAACACTTGCGAACGCTACGAGCTCGCGTCCGACCGCTGGCTGCCTTTTCCTTCCATGCGAGAAAGGAGGATCGAGTTCGGCCTGGCCGAATTTGGCGGCCGACTCTACGCCATAGGAGGATTCACTCTAGAAGGCGATGTCGACTCCATCGAGATGTGGGATCCTGCGACGGGAGAGTGGTCGCTGCTGGAGGAGACACTGCTGCAACCAACCTGTGATTTTGCCATAGTCGTTCTGTAGGCAGAGAGTAGAAAATGCCAAGATTGGTACTTAGAAGGAAAGGGCTGTCGTTGTGTCGCACAGAGCTGGCTGTAGGTAACATCAATGATTCGCACTTGTCGTCGTTTATTCGGCTGGTAAAGAAGAACTGGCGAAGCAATCGCGTGATTAACAGCCTTCATTTGTGAGTTAGCTCGGCGTTTGTCGGCTGGCATCCACCATAGTTTCTGGCGGTAGCTTTGTTTCTGTCGGTAAACAGTGGTATTTGACCCCCTCCATCCCCCCCCCCCCCCCCAACTATGTTCGCAACCTCTCAGCCCCCCCAACCGCCTCATTCTGCGAACAGGATTCTAACAGCGGTGTGCAGCACGAAGTCGCTGAACCACCCACTCATCTAACTTCGCAGACAGTCTAAAGAGTGAAAGAAGCCGAACGCGTACAACAGCAGCCTTCACCACTTCGATTCGACTATTGTGTATCTCGGCCTTTCTTCCAACATTCTCCCCAGCTTCTCCGCCTCATCAGCCAACGATATAAGAGCGGTGACCCTTACAACGCACATTTCGCTCTTGACGCACGTCGAATCGAACTCTTGCTCACTCACATCAAAACGCCACATTGGAAAACTCGTTTGTCAAGTTGTAACGCAGGTTGTGTAGGTTATACGTATGTACCGGGTGTTTTTTAAATGTACCCAGTTGCAAATTGAATAACTTTTGCACAACTGAACTTAGATTGACGAAATTGCACACAAAGGAGACAAGAAGGTACCATTACTTGTGTTAAAATATTATAAGATTTGACTGCAGCCTGCTCAAAATTACAGCTGTGTCAAATTTGCGGAACAATTTCTAAGCTTTTGCGCCATTCAAACAACCACAACTCCTTCGTTTCAAAACCGATATCCACGCGGCTTGTTTTAATCGATAGCTGACATCGTAATCATTCATTTGCCGCATGAAACACTACTCTAGCGTCAGGGAGTTTCATTTTTGGCACTCCGCCGCTTGAAAAGCGAAGGAGTGCTATAGGAGCGGTAAAGCCTACAGTTAGCATGTTCGGGGCTAGCGCTCGCTACGAAGCACCTAGGGAGCCAAATTATTTTTTAAAAGATAGCTTATGACGACGCGCAGCGTGCTCGGGGGGTGAAAAAATTTCGGCGGTGGAAGAATTTTGCGAAAATTCAAAAATTCAAATTTTCCGGTTCAAATAAAAAAAAAGCACGCCATAACTTGCGCAAAAGTGGGTCAATTTTGGTGATTTTTGGATATCTTGTAGGCCCTTGGATGCTCTTCAGAGCAAAACCGGAACGGGCTCCCTAGGTGACCCGACGCGGGAGTACGGTAGAAATTGCAAAATTTTAAATTTTTTTCCGACATTTAAAAAATCGTAACTCGAGTTTGCGACGGTGGATCCTCGCCAATTCAATTTCTGACCTGGACACTTATATTACCTTTCATTCGAGACCAAAACCGCCGAGATCGGTCCTGTCGTTCGGGAGATCTGCGGTGCCAAAAGTCCCGGGTCCCGAGCGGAAAATTGGGATTTTCGACTTTGAATGGATTTTTGGGCCGGAAAGCGTGCCTTTAGCGGCAAATTGACCGTTGCATCGTGTTCCGCGTCAGAAGTTGGCCTAGACGAAGTGTCTTGACCATTTTGAGGTATGGTATCCCAGCCGCGCCGAATTTTTGAATCCCGGGGTCAAATTTTCGAAACTGAGTTTTCACTTGTTTCGGGGATTTTCGACGACGTTGAACACGAATCCGGTGTTTGTTTTGCGATTTCGGACGCCTTTACCGTGATTTCGGCAACCGGCTGGCCAAAAATTGGGTCCCGGGGTCGAATTTTCAAAATTGTGTTGACAGTTGTGTGACTTGTGTCTGGGCTTTCTGACGCCGCAGAAAGCGAATCCGTCGTTTGTTTGGCGATTTGCGGCGTATTTAGCCTGATTTTGGCCGAATACTCACGCTCTGTAAAATTTCGTGAAATTCCGAAAATACCGTCCGCCACTGATTTTGCTGCCCCTACAGTACGCCGTCCATATTAGACGCGCTGAGAAAGGCGTCTACGCACACGCAATCGAACCGAGTTATAGGAGCATCGTACTGTAGCACCGACGCCGTCCACCCCAGCGGGGGAGCCCCCGCTGTGTAGCGTAGATAAGGCGCGCCTGTACAATTGGGGCGCCGCTGGCATTCTACATTGTGAGTGGCTATAGACAGTCAGCAGTCAGTACAGCCTACGCTCATCGTCGTCAGTACAGCTTGCTCCAACGCGTCACTTGCGCCACATCGACCTCTAAGTGTATGGCATCTGCTTAGGCCCACCCCGGGCTATAGACCCTAGTTCTACGCTGAAACAATTGGGAACAAACAAATTTAACGGGAATGCAACACTTGTTGGAGTTTCTGTGCCCCCGTCTGCTAAAACAATCACGCGGAGTGCCTATCTGACACTCAAGGAGTGTCACGTATCACTTGTACAGCACACCAAGTTTAAGATAGCGCATCATCGAGGTGCCATTTCTGGCAGAACTGGTGCTGTGTGCAACGCAGACATTGTGTTCACGCGCTGTAAAATGAAACTCGATGACCCTAGAGTAGTGATTCATGCGATGCTTACGATGCAGCTATCGATTAAAACAAGTCGCGCGGATATCGGTTTGGAAAAGAGGGAGTTGTGGTTGTTTGAATGGCGCAAAACCTTAGAAACTCTTTACTCTTCCTCAACTTTGACACGCTGTAATTTGAGCAGGCTGCAGTCAAATCTTATAATATTTTAACACAAGTAATGGTAACTTCTTGTACACTTCGTGTGCAATTTTCGTTCATCTAAGTTTAGTTTTGCAAAAGTTATTCAAATTTGCAACTGGGTACATTTAAAGAAACACCCGGTACCACTCGGAGGTTACACCTTTCAGGTAGTAACTCGTGATGGCGCAATCATTCCCGGTTTCGCCTTGTTTATTCGTCTTCCATTGCGCCAGAAGTAGGCGAAGGTGGGAAACAGTCTGGCGGCCTCTCTCTCAATCTCTGGCTGCCTCCGTTTCTTCTCGCTCTCATCTATGAAAAAGTCGACTGCGCCTTCCGCGTCCTTCAGCTCCACCTTGTGCTTCTGCCGAAGGTGATGCCTTACGCGCGCCTGACGCAATGGTGAACTCAAGGCTCAAGCACATTCCAGGAGCGAGTACTCGCAAGTCTGGCACTGACTGAATACGTACTCGCACAAAGGGGACGCCGTAGGAGCATAGGGTGCACTTGACGAGCTTGTTGTCGCTGAGGTGGGCCCTGGCCGCGTGCTGCATGGTGCGGTGCCAGATGCAGGCCAGGCGCCGATCCCCATTGACCTCGTGACCGCAGGCGTCGCATCTGTAGACCTTGGACGGTCGTCGACAGCTTGCAGAATTCCCCTTGCGCCTAACTGGTCGACGATTGGCGTTGCGCTTGTCATCAGCTGTGGTCACCGTATCCGCTGCTGGAGCTTCAGTGGGAACGCTGGACACCACCTAAAGCGATTTTCTCCAGTTCGAGTCGATAACAAAATGTCCACTGTACTGGGGTACCGCAACAGTCGGTTTCAGGTCGCTAGCTGAAGCGACGCTCTCTGAGGAGGCCCATTCTACGCGAACCGCGGCTGAGTGAGAGGGAAAACGACGACGAAGCGTCTGCTCCGTTTTGGCGGATCGAATCGTCACCGCGCTGTTCAACGCAAATGATGTCCGAGGTGCATTGCAGCCTGGGTTTTTTTTTGGGCCATAGTGGGGGCCATGGCCCCTAGAATTCTGGACCGGGCCCCTAAGATTTTTGGTTAGGGGCCACAGTTTAACAGGGGTACCCCTGTTGCGACAACTCAAAACTAGCACTTTTACAGAAATTTTGGCCCATTTGGCCCCCAGGCCCCAAACGAAAAAAAAAGGTTCAACTGCACTTTAGGGGGATTTTCAAATAATAGGGGGATTTTGAAAAAATAGGGGGATTTTCAATCGAGGGGGATTTTCGACTTCTCTGAGGCAGGAAAATACAATTGGAGGCCATGGGGAGCCACAAAATGCCTTAAACAGTGAGTTAGAGACACTGCACTTTAGGGGGATTTTCACAAAAGAGCCACACTGCACTTTAGGGGGATTTTGAAATAACACTGCACTTTAGAGGGATTTTCAAATAACATAACATGACTTAGGCTTATGCTCAGGCTCATGCTTAGGCTCATGCTTAGGCTTTTGCTTAGGCTCATGCTTAGGCTTGTGCTTAGGCTCATGCTTAGGCTTATGCCTAAGCCATTAGCATTCACGCAGAACGAGCCGGACCACAAGCCTAAGCCTAAACATGAGCCTAAGCATAAGCCTAAGCATGAGCCTAAGCATAAGCCTAAGCATAAGCATGAGCCTGAGCATAAGCCTAAGCCTAAGTCATGTTATGTTATTTGAAAATCCCTCTAAAGTGCAGTGTTATTTCAAAATCCCCCTAAAGTGCAGTGTGGCTCTTTTGTGAAAATCCCCCTAAAGTGCAGTGTCTCTAACTCACTGTTTAAGGCATTTGTGGCTCCCCACGGCCTCCAACCGTATTTTCCCGTCACAGAGAAGTCGAAAATCCCCCTCGATTGAAAATCCCCCTATTTTTCCAAAATCCCCCTATTTTTTCAAAATCCCCCTATTTCTTGAAAATCCCCCTATTGTTTGAAAATCCCCCTAAACTGCAGTTGAACCAAAAAAAACATAGATTGCAGCTTAACGTCGGCCTCAGCCGCCGAGAAACGAGGCGCCACTGGCTGGCAATGGCTCGCAGCTCGTCTCAAGTGGACTCCCTGCAGCGTCGGGCGAAGAATCACCAGCCTAGAAATCACAATGCACTAGACTACCGTAAGCAGTTCCTACGTCACTGAAAGGCAAGTCGTGTACAGATATTCAGCTGTCAAGAGCGTCATGCGTCTCACGTTGTGCTGACTATCCGACGGAGATAGCGACAACTCTGGCGGGAAGTTCTGGTGGCTGAGTTTCTGAAGACTACTGAAGGGTGTGAAGTAGAAGAATTTCTTCTTCGCTTCGTCCGTCGGCCTCTGAACGAGCTCGTAGGCGCACTTCTCCCTGGGGTGACTCTCCCTGCAGTGGGCGAGGAAGCCATGGACACTGGGAAAGCCCCTCGTCTCCCCTGAATCCCTGCAACGCAGACACTCGAAGGGCCCCCGCTGCAGTGCTCCTGCCCTGTGTGGTTCTCCAGCGATTCTGGGTTCTCTGCAATGACACAGGCACTGGGAACTTTGTCAAAAGCCCAAACACTCACCAAAGGCTTGGCCGCATTCGCAAGTCCATTTGATACCAACGGCCATTGTGAGAACCTCAACCTTCAGAGACACTCAACATTTTTATCTTATTGTGACAAGTCCGTCGAGTTCGGTACGACGTTTATGACTGGAGAATGGACTTAGCCGTGAAGAACAAACATTTGACACTATCTCGAGACGGTGATCCTGATCATGCTTGTGTGCGGCTGAGTTTCTACACACAGTGCATGGAGTGGTCAGAATTGTTTATCTACATTACTATGCTAGCTAGGTGTAGTGTCTGTCTGTCTGTCCGTCCACGCTTGCCTCCCTAGCACTTCGCCACGCGACGCTTCAGCATGCGCTTGCCTCGCTAGCACTTCGCCACGCAACGCTTCAGCACGCACGCGCCAGGAAGCCAGCAGGACGCCAGCGGCGTTCCGCAGAGAAGCTCGCTCGCTTCGATCGATCGACCGCAGAAAATCAAACGCTGCACGCCCAGCGTCGCCTGTTGCTGCCTGTCTTCAACGCAGGCTTTGCCTGAACAGTACGGCAATGCACGGTAGCAGAGCCTTGCAAAAGCGAACAGTGCGGCAGTGCGCGGTACAGCACAGAACCTTGCAATGTGCTATTGCAACAGAGCCGAACAGTACGACAATGCTCGCGCAGGCAATTCTAGCCGCTTCAGCGACTATTTTGCTTGCAACAGGACAGATCTTGCAACAGGTCAATCGGCCCGCTCTCTAGCATTTGTTTTGCGCGCCGCTTTGTACGGCGCGCTCGCGAGGCAGTCACCACCATTAGCTTGCAACATAGGACAGACTTTCTGCAACAGGATCGTCGTGCGAGGCGACCAGCGCCGTTGGCTCGCAACAGGACAGAGCTTTGCAACAGGACAGATTTTGCAACAGGACAAATCTTGCAACAGTACAGATCTGGTAACCGGAAAATCTGCCCGCTTTCTATCATTTGTTTTGCGCGGCGCTTTGTACGGCGCGTTCGCGAGGCAGTCAGCGCTGTTGGCTTGCAACAGGACAGACTTTCTGCAACAGGACAAATGTTGCAACAGGACAAATCTTGCAACAGGACAGACCCTGCAGCAGGACAGATCTTGCAACAGGACAGATCCTGCAACAGGACAGATCTTGCAACAGGACAGATCTTACAACAGGACAGATTTTGCAACAGGACAAATTTTGCAACAGGACAAATCTTGCAACAGGATGGTCGCGCGAGGCGACCAGCGCCATTGGCTCGCAACAGGACAGACCTTCTGCAACAGGACAGATTTTGCGACAGTACACATCTTGCAACAGGACAGATCGTGCAACAGGACAGACCTTGCAACAGGACAGATTTTGCAACAGGACAAATCTTGCAACAGGACAAATCTTGCAACAGGACAGATTTCGCAACAGGACAGATCTTGCAACAGGACAGATTTTGCAACAGGACAAATCTTGCAACAGGACAGATCTTGCAACAGGACAGACGTGACAACAGGATTGTCGCGCGAGGCGACCAGCGCCATTGGCTCGCAACAGGACAGACCTACTGCAACAGGACAGATTTTGCAACAGGACACATCTTGCAACAGGACAGATTTTGCAACAGGACAGATCTTGCAACAGGACAGATCGTGCAACAGGACAGACCTTGCAACAGGACAGATTTTGCAACAGGACAAATCTTGCAACAGGACAGATGTTGCAACAGGACAGATCTTGCAACAGTACAGATTTTGCAACAGGACAAATCTTGCAACAACAGACCCTTCAACAGGACAAATCTTGCAACAGGTCAGACCTTGACAATGAACAGGACGGACGTTGCGGCGCGCGTGCGAGCCGACCAGCGCCGTTGGCTCACAACAGGACAGACCTTGCAACGGACAGACCTTGAACAGGACAGATCATGCAACAGGACATTACGGCCATTGACGACTACATTCCATGCTATTCAGATCTCAGGAATTCTTCTGCAACAGGAAGGAACGGCTAGTCTATATTATGAAACAAAGCAGCGTTGCTTGCGATAAATAACGACGCGAGTGGCACATCTACATATAAGCGTATGGAGGTTGCCCGATTGCTAGGGCGCGCTGTGGGCAAGCCTGGGCAGTGGGCACACACAGATATGTAGCCGTAGTCTGAAGGAGAAATAGTTCGCTGTCTTGGTTGGCTTATAAGCGTGAGTGAAGTGTGACCTTCGTAGTCCATCAAGAACGCCAAGTTTACATGTCAGACGACGGAGGCGCAGCAGAAGAGACACTTCAGCAGACAGAAACCTGCATGGAAGCGGCTTTCCTCGACGGGTTGACAGGCGTTCAGATACTTGTAAGTGACCCTGATGTAGCTTGTCGGTGACTCATTATGAGTGTTGCCGCACTATCGAATTGTCACCTTCCTTTCCAATCCAGTACGAAGGGTACAAACAACTGCTGAAGGAGAAGGAGGCGTCTGAAAGGTCCGAAGCACGTCTGAGGGAGCAGAAAAGAGCACTGGAAGATTAGAACGACCGGCTGAAGGTCGACTTCACAACGCGCGGATTTGAACCGAATGCAATTCACAAGACCAAAGCGCAACTTCTTGCAGGCGATACTCGGTGAAAAGCGACAGAGAGTGATGGTCGACGTTGCAACAAGTCCCCATATGGTAAGGAAGCAGGTAGTTTCCACGCCGCCGACAAAGGCCCACAAGGTAAATCAATTGCGTGGACTTAAGTAGACGCACGGCACAGACTATGTTCTTCTTCAGTTGATTAAAACTGAGGAGAGCTGCGCCAGCGCCTCTGAAAGAAGCTGTCTCGGCGAGCAACGGAGCGTCAAGTTCGAGGCAGGCGGACCTATCACCCTCGAGTGTGATCGACCTAATTTGGACGTCAGTGTTTCCCCAGTGACACAAGAAAGAGGTAGACCACTCTCCACTTCGCCTGAATCCACGTCTGACGACTGTCCAACACAGCGCCAGCTTTAGCCCATGTCTCCGTGCGAACTTCTTGTGGCAGTGGCCACAGCCGAATGGCTTCTCTTCGATATGGCTTCTCCAGTAACAGTTGACCAAGACGTAAGACCGATTGAACACCTGAAGACACTTGTCACAACGCCACGTCCTGTCAACTCTTGTGGTAGTGGTAACGCTCGGAGGAGGAGCGTGGTTTGAGCCCAGCAGCTGCTCTAGCCAATTCAACGACATTATTCGAGTGCAGTTTGACATTTGCAACAGCTGCACTCCGCCATTGTCCACGATGGCGACTCCAACGCCATGTATTGCGACTGGTGCTCACGGCGCATTCGGTACGTCCAAAGCATGAGGCAACACGCCCTGATGCACACTGCGAAGAAGAAACCCTTTACCGGTCTCCACTGCCCGACGACATTCTGGCTGAAGCGCAATCGGAATGGCCACATCGTCAGAGTTCACACCAACTGCGAGCGTCCATACCGGTGCCTACACTGCGATTACTCCTGCGTTGAGAAGTGCGAATTGACTCGGCACATTGGACGTCGGCACTCCTCAGATGAATGGTAGAAGAAAGGAAAGAGACTCAGTGGGAGTGGCAGACTGAGGGAGTAATGATTTTCGACTGTCATGTCGTGCTGGTTGTGTGTGTATGTCAGTGATGAGATGATCTGAGTATGCCGTACGTGAAAGATCTGTTCTGGTATATTCGCACGTTGTGTGTGCTGCGTTCAACTTTGCGCTGGCTTATAGCAGCAAAGCAGTCGAGATGAGGACTCGGACTGAAGCAAACCCACTTATGCGACATTGCAGGCAGTGGCAGTGCTGCAAAGTACTCAGTATGCCGAACGTCTCACAAATGCAAGCACAACATCCGAAAGCCAAGCGCGCGTTCACGCCGAGCTAATTCACTGTTCTGATTCTTCATCGCACCAAAGGAACAGAGCACTAGAGATGCGATAAGCCACAGCCGCGTGCAAGCCAGCTTCAGCTGTGCATACTGTATGCAGATATCATTCATTCTGAGTAAAGTATGTAGCATCCAGCCGCCAGCAACACGAGTGGGATTCTTCGATTGGTTCACTTGAAGTGAGCCGTAAGAAGCCGTAAGCTGTGTTGCAGGTGCAGCTACTGGTCGTTATAAGCTTGCAAATTCTCTGAGATCATCATGTCAGAAGGCGGGGCAGGAGAGGGACGCCGGCAGAAAGAGCAGCTCATGGAAGCGGCATTTGTTGATGGACTGAAGGGTATTCAGGAACTCGTAAGTTGCAACGAACACCCGATCGGAGTCGCGTGTTGCAGTGTTTGAGTGTAAGGAGCGGTGACACTCCACTTCGTTCTAGTACGAAGGCTATAAACAACTGGTGAAGGAGACGGCGGCGTCGGAGGCGCAAT
>JASAMZ010002365.1:0-23225 GCA_030248115.1 Linhomoeus sp. GSCO2_2
TTCGAGGGATACAACTGTACTACTGCAGGGATACAACTGTGGAAATAATTGAGAAAGGCATGTCCACCCTGTTTGTCATCCAAGAACACAAGGAGGAGATTTTTGCCTACCTACTTTTGGACAGGTCTTTCTACACTTCAAATATTGTTACTTCTGCCATGTTCCCACCTAAACAACTTTCAGCCTCATCCCCAGCCCAATCAAGTTGGCTTCCAAATTGGTTTTCCGCTTCTGCACCTTCTATAGGGGATACATCCTCTCCCATCAACCCATATGCATACATATTGCTACGAATGCTACCATTGCAGTTGTCCGCTACTATGGCAATCACTTCACTTCCAACACCTGCCCCAAGAAGACCTGAATATGAAAATGTTTACCAAGTGATGCACTGCCAACCATCATCTTGCTCTGCATTCCTCATTCTACCATTCAGTGATTGTTGAACAACATTTCTTCACGGTTGAGCAACATTTTACACCGGGCCAGACTCGTGCAGCATGTTGACCAACATTTTCGTACCTTGCACCATGTTGAGCAACATTCCCATTTTTTCGCTCGGCCTCAGCCGAGCGAACCCTATCAAGAGCTCGGCGTGCGTACGTGCGTACGTACGTACGTACGTGCGTACGTACGTACGTGCGTACGTACGTACGTGCGTCACGCTCGATTCGGGCTTAATAACTCGCTCGTCCGACGTCGCAGGGTGGAGTTTGAGACATCGTCGAGTAGCCTGCGGACTCCTCTCGCCGTCTGAGTGGTCGAAACTGAAATAAGTTTTCAAACTCGCGCGCTACAGTATCCCAAAGTGGGGTCCATTTTAAGACAAAAGTTGACCGAAGCTAGTCAAATCGCATATCAAAGTGAAGCGCTCGAGCTCCTGAGCACGAATCCGACAACAAAAAGTTTCAAAAGTTTAAACAGAGAGCTACAGTAGCCAAAACGCGTCGAAAACTGGAAACGACACGCTTGCTTCGGGCTTAATAACTCGCTCGTCTGACGTCGCCGGGTTGAGTTCGACACATCGACGGGTAGCGCTCGGACTGCTCTCGCCATCTGAGTGTTCAAAACTGAAATAAGTTTTCAAACCCGCGCGTTACAGTATCCCAAAGTGAGGTCCATTTTAAGACAAAAGTTGACCGAAGCTAGTCAAATCGCATATCAAAGTGAAGCGCTCGAGCTCCTGAGCACGAATCCGACAACAAAAAGTTTCAAAAGTTTAAACAGAGAGCTACAGTAACCAAAACGCGTCGAAAACTGGAAACGACACGCTTGCTTCGGGCTTAATAACTCGCTTGTCTGACGTCGCTGGGTTGAGTTCGACGCATCGACGGGTAGCTCTTGGACTACTCTAGCGAACTGTGACGTCGAAATAATAACAAGTTTTAAAAATTGCGGGCTACAGTATCCCAAAGTAATGTCCGCGAAAAGTCAAAACTTCATCGAACCTAGTCGAATCGCATATCAAAATGAAGCGCTCGACCTCCTGGGCAAGAATCCGACAACAAAAAGTTTCAAAAGGTCAATGAGAGGGCTACAGTAACCAATACGCGATGAAAACTGCGGACTTTGGTTTGTTATATATTGGCACTCGTGCGTTGCAGAGGAGCGATCTTGACATCGCTGACGAGCTCACTGCAAGCCAGCATCAAATCATGCTCACAATTAACCTGTAGTTTTGCGTTAGATTTCAGTGTTTTTTTTAATTTAGTCTGAAAAGATGGTTTTCTTGGTGTAAAGAATTAAACCCGAGCGATACCAATGTTGCGTAGCAAGACCACTCCAAAAAGTGTAGTCGCGAGGAGAGTCAAAGGCGCTGCACGAAACCGGAAAGGGCCTTGCTACAATCTCAGTAAAAAGTCAAAGCTCAAAACCACTCTGCTTTTTAAAAGAGACTTGTTCGTGAAATGTTGAGCAAACAAAAAGTTTTGTTTGCTCAACATTTTTGCCCGACCGGCAAAGAGATATGAATCATCGCATAAAATGAGAAGTTCTGTTCGACTATGAAGGTAGAAGTAATTGGCCTTTGTGCATTAGAGATCTCAAGTTACACATGGATGGGTCAGATACGTAGGTGCTCACGTTCGCTCTCTCCTAATTTTCTCTGGAGGATGATGCTTCCCCGCAGGCTCTGTGGTAGTTTCTGTCAAAGACATGCTCTCCCTCAGTTTGGCCAGACCGAAGTCGCACAGTTTGACTTTTCTCAGATCATTGGACACCTGCAACATGACTGAGAGCACAATACTAAAACAATACAGTTACGGAAAAGGCCAGAGTGTTGAAGAGAAAGACAGGTGCCCAATTGCCCACCAGCACGTTGTTCTCGTGCAGATCTCTGTGGTAGACGTTCTGCGAGTGGATGTACTCCAATCCTCTCCAGCAGCACACTCCAATGTCCAGTCTGTCGCTGAGGCTAAGAGTGCTGGACGGCTTGCAGAATCTTCTTACGGTTCCGCCTAGACCATGTAAATGTTATGATCTGGTGCACGAGCGCTCAAACGTTTAGCTTATGGAGAGGTAATCAAGACTGCATCAACGCAAGCCTCAATAACAGTTGACCAAACTTGGAAATTCAGATAGATGACACACCTTCGACAAGCTCCATGACCAGAAGAAACTCGTGATCCGAATGAAGGCGGTCGCAGAAGCCCAGCACACGAACGACATTGTCATGTCGCAGTCGCCTGAATGTGTGTCTTGCTCTTTACAATGTGCACAAAGGGGAACTTTGACAATACTCACAAATGTAGTCGAATCTCATTTCTAACATCCTGAGCTTCTTCGTTGTAAACGCTCAGTGGGCGCCTTAGCGGCACGTGCTTCACCGCCACGTTGACCTCGCCGTTGTAGCGCGCCTATGAATCACGAAAGCCTCTGTATTGGAGATGTCGATTGGGCTTCTGTTGCGGAGCATTGGTATCGTACTTCTACACCCACTACCTACCTTGTAGACGACTCCAAACAGGCCGCGCGCCACCAAGGTACTCTCCCGACCATAGTCCAATCTGGCCATGTCGATTTCACCCTCTTCCGTTTTTCCAATCGTTCCCTGAGTTCGAATATAGCAAAACAGCGACAGAATACTCAACAGCATGAAACAGGCGTGAGAGTAACAGATGAGTAGACCTTTGATTGGCCCTGACCCATGGTTCGCTTCGGGGACTTCAGTGACAAAGTCTTCAACGGCGCTAGCGCAAATAGTCTACAAGCTGCGTCTTTCGCAATGTTGAACTGATAGTGCCTTTCTGTTCTGTGCCACAGACTCCGCATATTCTACACCGTTACCCGCCGCCTTATCAGAGGCAACCACTTCTCCCCATCCGTAAAGCCGTACACACTTTCAGCATACAGTTCAGCACGCTGCCTGTCAAACACAGCGCGCAAGCGGTGATAGTCGTCTTGTCCTGCGTCTGCTCTGCAGAGAGAGGTGCATACACTATGTAGGGCTAACATCATCCCACAGTTTGCAATGCAAATGACGTGAAGTGAATCTCCAGTGACTCATGTCTTGTCATGCTTTCTTGTCGCCGTCTTCGCTTTCCGTTGCTAATCACCCTTGTGGGTGGAGGGGTGGAGGGGGGGGGGGGGGGTGGGCACGTGAAGCATACGAGGGGGTGAAGGGTATCGGCCGCCGCAGCGATTACTCTTTGATTGACTGCCATTTGTCATTGACTATAATGATCGCGGTATTATCATGGTTGGCGCGGCAGCGCCAAACCATAATATGTTCCATCCAGGCCGCGCGCACCTTTTCCCATCGTCACGATGTTTGTTTCTCGGGCTGTACTAAACGGAATTGAATGAAATTTGGTACGTACACTAAAGGACATTGCCATAGACAGATTAAATTCCAAATTTGGTGAAAATCGGTTCAGTGTAGCAAAAGTTACAGGCGGAAAAAGGATCGCGGCGCGTTTCTTGTCCCAACGGCGGGGGGTGAATTCTTCTCCGTCTTCTCCTTCTCCTTCTTCTTCTTCTTCTCCAGATCACGCTCTAACATCCATCAACAGGATCTCGTCGATTCGCCTGCTATTCTTCCCAACCGTGGTTGCGCGCTATACAGTACAAGCCCCAGAGTGCCCCCGCTCGTTCAGGAGGTCCTGCATACGTGTCCCAAAATTGTCCTACTCATTTTGTACGTGCCTCAAAGTGCCCTCGCTCGTTCAGGAGACCCTGCATACGTGTCCCAAAATTGTCCTACTCGTTTTGTACGTGCCTCAAAGTGCCACCGCTCGTTCAGGAGGCCCTGCATACCTGTCCCAAAATTGTTCTACTCGTTTTGTACGTGCCTCAAAGTGCCCCCGCTCGTTCAGGAGGCCCTGCATACGTGTCCCAAAAATGTCCTATTCGTTTTGTACGTGCGTCAAAGTGCCCCCGCTCGTTCAGGAGGCCCTGCATACGTGTCCCAAAATTGTCCTACTTGTTTTGTACGTGCGTCAAAGTGCCCCCGCTCGTTCAGGAGGCCCTGCATACGTGTCCCAAAATTGTCCTATTCGTTTTGTACGTGCCTCAAAGTGCCCCCGCTCGTTCAGGAGGCCCTGCATACGTGTCCCAAAATTGTCCTACTTGTTTTGTACGTGCCTCAAACTGCCCCCGCTCGTTCAGGAGGCCCTGCATACGTGTCCCAAAATTGTCCTACTCGTTTTGTACGTGCCTCAAAGTGCCCCCGCTCGTTCAGGAGGCCCTGCATACGTTTCCCAAAAATGTCCTACTCGTTTTGTACGTGCCTCAAAGTGCCCCCGCTCGTTCAGGAGGCCCTGCATACGTGTCCCAAAATTGTCCTACTTGTTTTGTACGTGCCTCAAAGTGCCCCCGCTCGTTCAGGAGGCCCTGCATACGTGTCCCAAAATTGTCCTACTTGTTTTGTACGTGCCTCAAAGTACCCCTGCTCGTTCAGGAGGCCCTGCATACGTGTCCCAAAATTGTCCTACTCGTTTTGTACGTGCCTCAAAGTGCCCTCGCTCGCTCAGGTGACCCTGCATACGTGTCCCAAAATTGTCCTACTCGTTTTGTACGTGCCTCAAAGTGCCCCCGCTCGTTCAGGAGGCCCTGCATACGTGCCCCAAAACTGTCCTACTCATTTTGTACGTGCCTCAAACTGCCCCCGCTCGTTCAGGAGGCCCTGCATACGTGTCCCAAAATTGTCCTACTCGTTTCGTGCCTCAAAGTGCCCCCCCGCTCGTTCAGGAGGCCCTGCACTGCATACGTGTCCCAAAAATGTCCTACTCGTTTTGTACGTGCCTCAAAGTGCCCCGCTCGTTCAGGAGGCTCTGCATACGTGTCCCAAAATTGTCCTACTTGTTTTGTACGTGCCTCAAAGTGCCCCTGCTCGTTCAGGAGGCCCTGCATACGTGTCCCAAAATTGTCCTACTCGTTTTGTACGTGCCTCAAAGTGCCCCCGCTCGTTCAGGAGACCCTGCATACGTGTCCCAAAATTGTCCTACTCATTTTGTACGTGCCTCAAAGTGCTCCCGCTCGTTCAGGAGGCCCTGCATACGTGTCCCAAAATTGTCCTACTCGTTTTGCACGTGCCTCAAACAAAATGCCCCCTCTCGTTCAGGATGCCATGCATACGTGTCCCAAAAATGTCCTACTCGTTTTGTACGTGCCTCAAAGTGCCCCCGCTTGTTCAGGAGGCCCTGCATACGTGTCCCAAAATTGTCCTACTCGTTTTGTACCTGCCTCAAAGTGCCCCCGCTTGTTCAGGAGGCCCTGCATACGTGTCCTCCCTATGGAGTCGTGGAGTCTGCCCCTGTTGGCCGCCCCCTTCCCCACCCCTTCCACGGATTGGAGGGAGAAGAGGAACTTTCTCGTTGTCGACACTTTGGAGCAGAGGGCATGGCGGTGGACTGAGGGCGGCCTTGGAGGAGAAGGAAACCCCGGTACTGGGTCATTCTGGCCACACGGACACTATGGCCACACGGGTGCGACATTCTGGCCACACGAGAGGGTTGATAATAGAAACTACGTACCTATAACTACTTTCTGTTTCATTTAGTACGGTAACGGTACTAAACATGTGCATGAAAGGGGCACAGCAGGCCTGAACCCAAATTCCCAATTTGGGCAAGACCCTCCAAAATGTCCTACCTTACAGTTTGCACTAAAACTCTGTCGACGTTGCGCCTGGCGGGTCTCAAACTGAGGCTTAGCGCGACCACCAACTTCAGGGCGCAGTCG
This sequence comes from Linhomoeus sp. GSCO2_2, assembly GCA_030248115.1. Lineage (NCBI taxonomy): Eukaryota > Metazoa > Nematoda > Chromadorea > Monhysterida > Linhomoeidae > Linhomoeus > Linhomoeus sp. GSCO2_2. The sequence continues at coordinate 6,181 of JASAMZ010002365.1, forward strand.
CGTTAAGCCTAAGCTTCCGCCCGCCAGACTGTGACGCCGACTTAGACTCTTGTGATCCGTCTCTGGGCGCAGGGCGAGCCTAAGCATAGCCTGAATTCAAACGAGAACCCTGGAAGTATAGAACGCCCACAAGAACAATCGACAAGACTGATTTAGATAGTCAACACCGGTAACATTGCCAACTGTCCAGAAGATGCCGAATGTGCCCCAATGCCCAGCAAACTCTAAGAAAATACAACAAAAGTACCTACTCAACGTGGCGAACTGCAGTTGTAATCCACACCACTGTTTGGAGTTGTGAGATCCGCGTTTGGCCGGAATGACACACCGTGTGGCCACGCAGCTTGTGGCCATAACGACGCACCCTTTGGCCACAATGACGCACATGTGTGGCCATAATGTCCGTGTGGCCAGAATGACCTTGTGGCCAGAATGACCTTGTGGCCAGAATGTCCGTGTGGCCAGAATGACCTTGTGGCCAGAATGACCTTGTGGCCAGAATGTCCGTGTGGCCAGAATGACACAGAATCCTACCCCCCCCCCCCATCCCTCCCCCCTTCCTTCCCCCCCTCTCCCCCCCCCCCCCACCCTTTCCCACCGGCCGCACCTGGTTCAGATGCGTAATCAGCTGGCCCAAGATGAGAAACGGCTGACGAAGGCGAGAGAGCGCCTCGACAGCCAGAAGATCAACCACGATAAGGAAACTTCGAAGCTGAGAAAGAGGCTGTTCGACAAAAGCGAACAGATCGAAAGGCTCAACAAGAAGCTCGAGATTCAGGCTAGTGGCGCAACGTATCCAGGATTGACAAAGAAATGGGAATGGAAACAAATTTGTGAAAGGGGGGGGGGGGGTCAAAATCTGGCTTACCGTTAGTAGTGTTGTTAAAACGTGCCCATAATCAGCGCTGCAGGCGAGATTTTGCAAGCTCTACTGCTAATGCAAAATATTCACCACCAAGCAAAGAAGGTAGAATTTTTTATAATTCTTAGTCATATGCAAAGATTTTTGTTTTCCAAAGACAAGTTTGGTCGACAGTTTGGAAGAGGGAGTGGGCGTGTTGATGTATGTATGTAAGGCAACGAGTTGATCGAAAAGACAGAATTCAGGCGGCGAAGCAAGCAGGCGACGCGGCGCTGCAACTGTCCCTGGCCCTGGACTCGTGTCAGAGGGAGCTGGAGCGACTGCGGGCGGCCGTGCAGTGTCAGGTGTGCCTGGACCGGCCGGTAGACGTCGCCTTCGACTGCGGACACCTCGTCTGCGGTCAGTGCGCCGACCGGCTGGTCGGCAAGCACTGCCACGTCTGCCACGCGACCAGGAAGAGACGGGTCAACCTTTTCCCTGAGTGGAAGATCGAGTGATGGTGGGGTGGATCAGTGTGAATAAGGTGATTGCATGGCATCTGGTGGCAGGGTGACCAATAGAAACTCATTTTAATTTCTAATTTAGTTTCAGCATTTCTCGAGTTGCAGTTTCAGCAACGGAAACTGAGTTTCAGTTATTCAAGGTCTAGAAAGGCACAATGAATAACCTCAATCCATGTTTGTATGTCGACATTTTGTGGACCTAAAATTGTATTTCGAACGTTTATTAGCCTCTTTAATTATTTGGACTTGTATGGATACAATATGCACCATCAATGGTAAAAGTTGGCGGTAATTAAGTGAAATACACTAACATTTTGTAAAATTTGAGCATCAAATAATTGAAACTAACCTGTGGGTTTCAGTTTCAGCCACGAAGCCCGTCTCAGTTTCCATTCAGTTTCAGTTAACTGATTGCAACAGAAACTGAAACAAAAAATAGTTCAAGTTATATTGATACCCTGTAAGGGGATGGGGATGAGAGGGGGGGGGGGGTGCACTGACGCCTGGCTTTGTTTGAGTTCTTGCTTTGGCCGCCAGTAGGTATCTCTATCCTTGCCTTCTGTGCTGTCTAGGGTAGGAACTGCAGCTTGGAAAACCGACTGACGATCAAGTATATCGCCAATTTCAGCTTGATATGAAGAACGCAGCTGAGTTCTGTGACGTGACGTACCTAATTGGTGATTCAGAGTTACCCGATGCCGACTACATGAAATAGAGAAATAACTGTCTCTGGCTCTCGCGACAAAGAACTATAAATCAAACAGAAATGCTAAGTCGATCAACAACTGAGGAGATATCGGGAATCGCGCAAAGCATTCACGTTAAAGCCGAATCAACTCGCACACTATGCGCACAATCAATCAACAAAACAAGCATAATCACAGCCTTAGGCGTCAGTAAAGCTTCCGACCCTGTATTGGGCGTCTTAGCTGCTTTTCAAGCTAAACATCCTGAAGCATTTCGTCTGAGAATAACGACTTCCTCTTCTTACACTGACAACAACAATCAACCAAGTATTGGTTGGAAGTTGGAACTGCCATTGTAACTCTATGCGTCATTGCGGCAACCAACTTCAGTGGCTGTTCCATCAGTTATGCGAGTCAGACTGCGATGAAACTGCAGCTTTTGACTGCCTCGCTGAGCGTCATTTGAACCGCCAGACGTCGCTGCATGTAGTGTACATTTAGCATCGGGCAAACTCAGTTGAAAATATGCCTTGAAGAGAAGTCTGAAAGTCTCTGTTTACGAGTCCGTGTCCGATAAAGGTTGTTGTAACGCACGGCGAAAAAACTTGCACTTGAGGCCCACGCGAAAAAAGTCTGCGCGTGAATAGGGAGCGCCGGACGAGTCCCGGCAAATCTTTCCGTTGAAGTTTGAGTCGCCTACACAAAGCGCGCCTCGATTGCGCCACGCGGGACGGACCGCCTTGCACCATCCATGTTATGTACCCAGTAATTCAGTTCTACATAGCTAGAACTACCAAAATGGGCATGAGCTTTGCCGAGAAGTTCAATCTCGCCTTTCGCGTCGTTCCACTTTGTTTGGCGGTCGCGTGCGTGGCTCTAAACCTTCTGTGGATATGTGTTCTTCTCATCATTCGTCGTCGAAAAGGCAGCGGCGAGAATGAGATCAAGAAATGCAGAGTGGTTTTCATCCTGTTGTTTTCCATATGCGTCTCGGATGCTGCAGCGATGGCGGCGGCAGCGGTTCAATTCGGCATTATGAACGGTGAGGTCTGTAAGAAGTCGCACTAATGGCATAGCGATCAATGATATTAGGGGGAGGGGGTGGAGAACAGGGGTATCACTTCGCACGTATCGCAGTACAAAGAAGATTTCGACTAGTAAGTAGGGTGAAGTGATATATCGTGGGTCTAAATGAACAAAATCTCAAAGTTGGACAGTCCTATGGGCCGTATACTCTGAAGCAGGGGCAACCATAGAAACTAATTTAGTTTCAGTTTCAATCAGTATGGTAACCTTCCATTGCAGTTTCAGTATCAGCTTCAGTATCAGTTTCAGTATCAGTAAGATTTCTTTAGACTTTCAGTTTCTGGTGGGATACCCACCTGCACGTATAGGTCATGCATAGCAGTGCAACCTACACTTTCCCAAATCGCAGGAGGAAGCGCGCTGTTCCACCGAACGTCCTTTGACTGCAAACTACTGTTGACGTCCTTCAACGTCTTCATGGGAGCGTCAGTATGGCTAAACTTTTTCCTGGTCGCGGCCAGCTTTGTTGGGACGCATTTTCCGAAGCAATGGAGACGGTGGCGTCTGTCCGACAGGTGATTGTGAAGAACGTACAGGTCGTTTCCCCATTTTGATCCACGCCAGAGCTATGTAAAATTCTGTAGCGATGTGATTCAAACCACTTGAATATTATGCATAGCCTCAGCCAAAGCATAAGCGCTAGTTTAAGCGTAAGCGTAAACCTAAACTTAAGCTAAAGCCAAAACGTGTAGATAGCAGAACTTGTGTAGATTCCGGACCATGGGAAAGCAACCGCCTGCCAATGTGAAGACTGCGATGTAATTAAATTTTGAAAGTGAAGCAAACGCTTTCAGACCGCTGCGCGCGATAATCGCCTCATTTCTGATTTCTATCCTGGCCGAATTACCGGACACTGTTGTAGTCCACGCTTCGCACAATGGCGAGTACTGCACGAGGACTCTGTTGCACAATGCACACACGAACCTTGGTTGCGGTAAAGAATAAGTATACCGTGAATACTCTAATAAGCCATCCATCTCTAATAAGCCCCCAACCTCCAATAGCACCCCCTCCAGCCTTCAAAGAGGAAGATTGAAATGACAAGTTGCCGCCTCCAGTGTGGTAGTGCCCCTTTTGCACCATGCTATCCACATGTGAAGCGGTATATGTAGGTACTGTATGCGTGTATAATGTTCCGTAGCACTACCACATTTACAATTAGGTACACTTTGCAGTACATTGTATGCTAGGTAGTGAATATTTAGTGTGCTAGTGGTAGTTATTCTGTGCATTTGGTGACTGGTGCTGAATTGCCTGAATGGCTTAAGGCCCGTTCCCAATGGGCGCAAACGCAAGCGCAAGTGGCGCAAGGAAATTTCCTTGCGCTTGCGCCGTCGGTTCCCAATGAGCGCCGTCGCAAGCGCAAGCTCCACAGTAGTTTCCATATGAGATGTATGCAAATGCAGCCCTCTCTCCTCTCTCGCCCCTTGCGCTTGCGCTGAGATAGAGTTTTGCGCAAACGGCTTGCTCTTGCGCTTGCGCTTGCGCTCATTGGGAACCGACCGCATATTCACGGCAGTCACGATTCGTTGCGCTTGCGCTTGCGCTCATTGGGAACCAGCCTTTACTAGCAATGCCAAAGATCGTCACCTAAAGCCGGCTTCTTATCAGTTGAAAGGAACCTTAGCAAAATTAAATCACAAAAACTTTGTGCAACAGAGTGGAAGGGGTAGAAGGGAGTCTGACTTTCCCCACTGGATGAGCGGCTGGTTCCTGCCCAAGCTCGACTCACTATTGTGCTTTCTGCTGCCTGGGCTGCTTTTCGCCGCCATTTGGCTGTGGCGCGCCTGTCGAGATCGGCGCTTCGGCGAGAGAGTTGAGTTGGAGGAGGTTGCGACAGCTTCGATTAGCCTAAGCAGGGTGACCAATAGAAACGCAGTTTGCTTCCAATTTCATTTTCAGCTGTGGTTTCAGTTTCAGTTACGGCGTTTTCCGAGTTTCGGTTTCAGTAGCTCAAACTGAGTTTCAGTTGTTAGGTTCGGTGTCAGAGATATATACGTAATTTCCTAAGTTTGGTTAGCTTCTCCGATCCGGGTGTTTTTTTTAAAGTGGTAAATCGCAAAGTTGTATAACTTTTGCGTGGGTTAACCCAGACAGGCGAAACTTGCACACGACAAACACAACACTTGTCCATCAGTGTTGTAAGGAAACGGTGCAATTCGAAGCAAACGCGCACAAGCTACAGGGTGTCGAACTTGATGTCGAATATCGGGGGGTTCGCATGAATCAAACCACTACAACTCTTTCGTTTCAAAACCAATTTGGATGCAATTGGTCTGATAAGATAGCCCAGAAAACAAGCTTTCATTTGCCACCACAACGAGCTTCCTAACGTCATTGAGTGTCATTTCACTGCTCGCCAAGTTTCGGCATGAGTGCGTTCGCAGCACTGGAGATTCGCGAGAGCCCCTTCACGCCATTTAGTGTCAAACTTCACGAGCTGCGAAATGACACACGACAAAGTTAGGAAGCTCGTTCTGGTGGCAAATGAAAGCTCGTTTTCTGGGCTATCTTATCAGACCAGTTGCATCCAAATTGGTTTTGAAACGAAAGAGTTGTAGTGGTTTGATTCATGCAAACCCCCCAATATTCGGCATCAAGTTTGACACCCTGTAGCTTGTGCGCGTTTGCTTCGAATTGCACTGTTTCTTTACAACGCTGATGGACAAGTGTTGTGTTTGTCGTGTGCGAGTTTCGCTTGTCTGGGTTAACCCACGCAAAAGTTATTCAACTTTGCGATTTGCCTCATTAAAAGAACACCCGGTATAAGCAAAATTGTTACTGTAGTATTGAAATTTGCTGGGAACTTTATGTACCGGGTGTCCCATGAATCCAGACCCCCCTCCACAGCAAGCAGTAGAAAACTTGACGGAGTGAGACTTACACAGATAAACTTCAATGTCTTGGGACATCCAACACCAAATTTCAGCATCCTACACCCAGTCGTGAGGGTATGCGGGCGCAAAACGCAAAATTGGTCAATATCACTAGACTCGCTGGCTTGTGGGCTGTGGCAGCTACAACTTCTGCTTAGTTGCAGCGAATTTGGTAAGAATCGTGCCATAATGCAGACAACAAATTAGGCTTTTGAATGGTTTAGGAACGAACAATGTAGCTTGTAATACACTCTTGAACGATCGAATCAAAGCTAGACGCTCGGTCTCAAATTGCGCACTCGTCAGGTCCTCCTGCTGCACCTGGACCTCCTCCACGAGGACAAACGACCGTGACTAAAAATGGAATTTTGCGCCCGCATACCCTCACGACTGGGTGTAGGATGCTGAAATTTGGTGTCAGGTGTCCCAAGACATTGAAGTTTAATCTGTGCAAGTTTCACTCCGTGAAGTTTTCTACAGCTTGCTGTGGAGGGGGGGTCTGGATTTATGGGACACCCGGTATAAACTCAGAAATTTAATGCCATTTCAGTTTCGAATAACCGAAACTGTGTAAAATGCGCGTTTTAGTTTCAATTTCAGTTCTGAAGGCCGTGGCTTAGTGTTAGTTAGCCTATTGTAACTAAAACTGAAGCTGAAATTAGTAAGTTTCTGTTGGCCACCCTGAGCCCAAGTGACAACGACGTCGATTTCGTCCTGAAGTTCGCCGAAGGCGGCGCAATACAAGCCAGAGTGGAAGAAGGGAACAAATGCCTAATGAGGGTAAACCGAAAGCACAACCTGTTTAGTATATGTACTGTAACTGTTGCCCGATTAGTAGTAGCGTAGCGTTCCTGTTTAGTATAGCTGTTGGGTACCAAACTAGCAATCTTTCGAACGCCCAGGCAATCACATGAGCGTTTGAAACTGTGACGTTTCAGTTACTGATACTGTACTCGAATAACAACGTTTAGTAATTTGGTGTAGACTCATTCAGGATTAGCCGTTTTGCACCTGAAAGAATGTTGACAAAACACAAGTTTATTTAGGACGGCGGTGAAGCATCAGTACACAATTTGAATGCGCCTAAACCCATAGACCGAATGCATTAAATTGCGCTGGGAACCACGCTTTCTTCTTCAGAAATACTACCTACAACGGTCTTTCGTGATTCTCCTGTTACGACTATTGTGCCATTTCCCCGTCGAGTTCATCAGTTTGACAGGGATATTTTTCAACTTCTGGAGTCTTCTTTCATACGACGAGTTTTCAACCGGCTGGTACATCTGCAGCGCTCTATATGGCCTATTCTACTTGGGTTTTGGCTGTGTGACGCCCGCCTATCTGGTTCTGTATTGGCCGAAGACAGGGACACAACTGCTAAAAGAAACCAATTTGGAAACTTGGACTGACACAGGCAATCTGGTAGAGAGTCAGCAAGAGAACGAATCGTGATTTGTTGACAAAATCGCATTAAATTGTATTGCGGTATACTCGTTCGCTTTGTTTCATCTGCGGCAGTTGTTAGAATGTATGTAATTGGGTTGGGACGCAAGTACGGTAACTGGCATTCAAGGTTAACAATGGCGACTACGAAACAACTGTCTGTGTCGCAAAGACGAACGAATATGAACCGAAATGCGACCGCAATCAACAAGAAACGCATTAAACCAGCGAAAATCGCGCAAAAGCATCATCACGTTAAAGCCGAATCAACGCACTCGCGCTATGCGCACACAAAACAAATCACCAGAAATCACAGCCTAAGGCATCAGTGAAGCTTCGGACCCTGCATTGGGCGTCTTAGCTGCCCACTCGGCAACTTTTGCGCGATACGCGAGAAATTCAATGGCGTACATTGTCTCTGCGTTGACATAATGGAAGGAAATGGGGTAGTCGCTGCAGCAATTTCGACCCTGTGAATTTGAATGAAATTTGAACTCGAATTGGTGACATTTAGAGAAACGGTAAAACAGAATCAAGAAAGAACAAATCAATAGAATAGAATAAACAAAATACATAAAGTGAATAAATAATAAGAAATATAGTAAATAAATAGAATAAACAATAATAAACAAATACAAATAAATAAACTGAAGAGAACTAAGTAAACAAAAGGTGAAGTAGAATTATTGAGCAACAATGTATTTCAGCATAATTATACCATAACTTCTTCGCGTTAAGAGTAACGACTACCTTTGTTGATTGCTTCATTTAATAGACAAACGCCCAGAATTTTGTCAAAATTGACTGCAATGCAAAAGACAAATTTGCCACAACTAAAACTGTTCCTTGCACTTCGAACAAAATCTCACACTACAAAACTCACAAAATTGGGCGGGTATTTAGAGTAGGCGGAAAACGGACCGTCCCTTCTGGTAGGCAGCAAATGATAGCGCGGGGCGTTCGGATTAAACCTCTGTCTGCCTTGGCTGTCGCGCGTGTCCACGTACTAAATTTAAAAATTCAAAAATTGCGCAAAAATTCAAATCGCGCGCCTTCCCACCGTAATGTTGAGCTTCTGCATGCAGCGGCCCATTTCGACGTCTTCCCCGCCCTCTTTTCTCAACTGAGCGCACAATCTCTCGTCGTGTCTGTATTTGAGGTATTTGAGCAAAGCTCCCTTGCTGAGAACGTATCCTGCGCCGCCGCTCATATAGCCCCCTACGGCCTTGTAGTGATAGCCGAAGTAGCTGAATACAAGGTACTGTAGTTTGGTACGCCGACGACGACGACGACGACGACGACGGCGGCGGCGGCGGCGACGACGACGACGACGACGACGACGACGACGGCGACGACGACGACGACGACGACGACGACGGCGACGACGACGGCGACGACGACGACGACGACGACGACGACGACGACGACGACGACGACGACGACGACGAAGCAACTTTGAACTCACTTCTCCTGAATGGGATCAAACGTCGACAGGTATTCCCTCAGATTCTCCACGAAAACGTAGCTGTCGTCATCGGTTTTGATCACAAAATCGATGTCGTTCAAATAGTACTCCGCTATGTGCTCCATACTGGATCTTAGTTTCTGCCACAGGTACTTCCTTACGGGAAGTGTCACGTTGATGGACGGCAAACTGTCGTCAGCGACAGATGAGAAGAAGAGATAGCTGTCGCACCTGTTGGAATGAAAATTCAGGATTGTACAATTAAGTACGTATTTCAGAGCATACAACAAATCAAATTTTGTGTAATCTGTTCGGTGGCCAGTTTGTCTTGCCGCTTCTTCGCGTAGCCCGTTTGTATACGGTAGCTATGTACATAAGAAATGTGTGCAGGAGGTCCTGCATAAGATCCCCCAAATAGATAACGAGCGTTAAGTACATATGTAGCTAATGACAGAAGCGTAGAATCTATTGAAGTGACGTCAGCGTGACGGTTCATCAGTCAACTTGACATAGCCGAGTAACAAACATTTTTCCATTTGTACGTAAAGTCAGCAAAACTGTACACTCGCAAGCGGCGTGGAAAATTCTGTGTCTAAATTGTAAATACTGTCGTAATACAACAATTTCGACAAATGAACTCGATTGCCACAATGGCAATCTCCAAATAATCAGAATGCCTATAGCACTCCTTTTGGAGTAGTTATACGTGACACTCCACGAGTATCGTGGCAGCAACGATACGCCTCAGTTGCTTAGTAGATGCGCAGGCGAAACATAGATGTCGCGGGTAGACGGCCAAACTTCTTTCGGCCAATACGACGCAGCGTTCAACCACTCTACGCAACTTTCACAGCTTGCAGAAAACACACTGGGGAATGTTTGTGACAAGCTTCAAATCAAGGTGACCATTTGAGGCAAATTCTAATTGATACAGTTCCCAAAATGTGCACAAAACCTCCGAAATTCCCAACCTCGTAATCCAAGTCGCTTTCACGGCCGCCGCCTTCGTCGCGTGGTTGTTCTGATGGGTAAACACGGCGCAGAATATCCTCGGCAGAGTCCGACTAATGCCGTTTGGGTTTCCAAGTTTCCACTTTGCGCTAGTGGCAGTGAAATTCAAACTGGATGATAGAGCAGAATAGTGAAAGTTCTGTGGAATAGCTCGCTGCTGGGTCCACAGGAAGCACAGACAGTAGCCAAGGATGAATGTCAGAGAAGAGGCGAAGTAGAGTTTGAATTTCTTGACTACCTTGTGGTCATATCTTCCCATATAGCGGGATGTTTAGGGATGGAGACAATAGTAGCTGTGGTAACCACTTAGGTCCACATAACGCGCGAAATTTACATAATACCTCGTGAATTGTGTGAATGTTCTCGAAACGAAGCGTTGCAACTTTGAAAGACTATGACAGAAATTGTGAGCCTTTTGGGAAACAAAACAGGACATTTGTGGCTCTATCCCATTGTTCTAAGATCGGCAAACTTTCACCAGTTATGCACATATCACATAAATGATATTACTTGATGGGTTGATGCGCGTTATGTGGACCAACCGCTATGTGTTGTCGAGTTTATCCTCGACTAACGCTAATATTCTTCAGTATACACGGACAGTTATTAGCTGCACTGTGCTCCAACCATAGCACAGGGAAGCTTGTCATGTCATTAGGGCCAGCCGAAGCGTGCTGAGCCGTTGCCAAGGCGAGGTTTTATAGTTAGGGCGATAGGGGCGAGGGAGGCTAATAAACCAGGCGCCGGCGCATACTGCGCACTCTGCTATTCCATCTGAGCCAATACGCTCGTAGACGTTTGATGTCACAACATCTCAGCGAAGGTTTGAGCGCTTGCGACGCCGCCACGTTTCGTGGCGTCACAGCGTGAGCACACGCAGCATTGTGGCGTCTAAAACGGGATTACACTGCGCTACCATACGCGACTTTGTGTGCGTGGTGACACGCTACAACCAACGCTTACGCCACAAGCTTCCCATTGAAAGCTACAATATGCTACCTGCCGCGCAGAGTCTAGTAGCGCAGTGTAAACCCGCCATACAGCTTGCCAAAACACTGGTCTCTGCACATAAAAGACTTTCATCAATGGCGGGTTACGACCTAACGGCCAATTCATCTCACTCTACTACGTTATGTATGGCAGTGCAGGCAGTTCGCTGCGCGCCTCAGCGCACACCAATAAAGCGGCGCGGATTATCTCAAGACTTCATCAAGCCAACACGTATTCGGCCAGCCATGCGTGTGGTAGACGAGAAGCGTAAAGTCGTTTTGTTTCGAGTTGTAGAAGTTTGGTTGGTTTCTTTTACAGGGTGGCCCAAACAGGTTGGATCATTAATTCGCAGGCAAGCTTCGCTCGAACGATTGATCTGAATCTCGGCAGGAACATATGAGACGTTCTCCTGAAAAGTGTAGGAAAAGTGGCCAGGGTGGGTCAGCGTTCGAAACGGCCACTAGCTGGGCTAGATAGGCAGTTCAGTTTGTATGTCAACGCAAGTGGTCCGGCGGCCCAACTCCCCTTCCAGCAGGAGTTGTGGCCAATTTTGTAAACCCTACTTTTTTCGCGCGCACGCAAAAATTGGACTTTGACGGCGAATAACTTAAGTTTGATAGCGTTCTCAAAAGTGAAACTCGGCAGCTTGACACCTAGTGTGACTCGCGACCTGCTGTACAAATTTGACTTTTACGGGGTGTCCATAGCGCCTGTGGCAAAAGTGTCAAAATGGTCAACTTTGGAACTTTGGCCTAGGCGTCGGGACAATCCGATCGACATGAAACCTATTTTAGGTTGTAGAGCAATCGATTCTGCATCGGATAGGCTGATAAAAATAATTACCCTCATTTTGGAAAATTTTGAGAAAATTGCAAATTTTCAGAATCGGCGCACTATTTGTTCCCGTGTTTCCTCGATAACTTGAAAAAGAAGCATTGTTTCAGTGTACGGTTGCCGTCAGTTTATGCGCGCTAACATTCTTCACAATTTTGGTCTACACGATGTTCTGCGAATTCCGCCCGGATTTCCAGAAATTTTAACATTTTTGCAAATTTGCGGAAAATCGCCATTTTGCGTGCGTAACGCTCGCTAGTTCAAAGAGAGACGGTTATTCTGACCAGCCTCGTTTACTCATCTCTACATGGGCGATCTTTTACAGGCAAAAGCTTCTGGCCAGTCGCTGCCGTTCGCGCTCGGCTAATGTGAGCCATCGGACTTTGCCATTGGAATCGTCTCCAAATTTTGGCAAAGTCCGATGGCTCACATTAGCCGAGCGCGAACGGCAGCGACTGGCCAGAAGCTTTTGCCTGTAAAAGATCGCCCATGTAGAGATGAGTAAACGAGGCTGGTCAGAATAACCGTCTCTCTTTGAACTAGCGAGCATTACGCACGCAAAATGGCGATTTTCCGCAAATTTGCAAAAATGTTAAAATTTCTGGAAATCCGGGCGGAATTCGCAGAACATCGTGTAGACCAAAATTGTGAAGAATGTTAGCGCGCATAAACTGACGGCAACCGTACACTGAAACAATGCTTCTTTTTCAAGTTATCGAGGAAACACGGGAACAAATAGTGCGCCGATTCTGAAAATTTGCAATTTTCTCAAAATTTTCCAAAATGAGGGTAATTATTTTTATCAGCCTATCCGATGCAGAATCGATTGCTCTACAACCTAAAATAGGTTTCATGTCGATCGGATTGTCCCGACGCCTAGGCCAAAGTTCCAAAGTTGACCATTTTGACACTTTTGCCACAGGCGCTATGGACACCCCGTAAAAGTCAAATTTGTACAGCAGGTCGCGAGTCACACTAGGTGTCAAGCTGCCGAGTTTCACTTTTGAGAACGCTATCAAACTTAAGTTATTCGCCGTCAAAGTCCAATTTTTGCGTGCGCGCGAAAAAAGTAGGGTTTACAAAATTGGCCACAACTCCTGCTGGAAGGGGAGTTGGGCCGCCGGACCACTTGCGTTGACATACAAACTGAACTGCCTATCTAGCCCAGCTAGTGGCCGTTTCGAACGCTGACCCACCCTGGCCACTTTTCCTACACTTTTCAGGAGAACGTCTCATATGTACTACAGGGCGCTTGACACAAGTGGTGCGAACTAACAAGATTGACGTGGCGTCATTCCTCGTGCCTCTAGACAAATCTTGTGAAATTCTCGGTGTTTGTGGCTAACACCCTGTAGTGTTGTGTGCCGAGTTTCAAATCAATTAGTTTCTAGAAGTTTTCGAACCACCCTGTATTATGTAGGCTGTTGAACGAAGCAAGCTTGACAAGAGTGTAGTTCTGTGAAGCCTTCACGCGGTTACTCCTTTCAGTGTGTATAGGTATGTAGGTATTAGCTGGCTTTTAGCGCCAAGCATTGTAAGAACTCCGTGCGGCTTTGCGAGGAATGCTTATCTATCCGCAAGTACGCGTTCATAACGTCGAAGGTACAACATGCGATTATCTCACCTAACGTGGGGGGGGGGGGGGGTGAGGTGTACCTAAGTGATAGGTAGAGCATAGTCGTACTCATAATATCCATGGCGCTATGCTTGTCGAACAGAACATCAGTCGTCACCTATTCATTGCCTAGTACAGTAGATTATGCGCGTGGGTGCAAATCGCCGGGATTCGACTTTGACTCTGCAATCTACTTAAGTTCTACAATCTACAGACTTTAGCTTAGGCCTAGGCTTAAGCATAGAAGCGGTTTGAATCGTATCACTGCAGTCTCTCGTCTTCTCAAAATGGGGGAACGACCTATATTCAATCACGGGGCGCATCTGTACTTCACGACTGGTATCTTTCCTCCAACCCAGCCTTCCAAGGGCAGTTTCTCGAACTTGTATCCTTCTGGGCAGCGGCAGAACATCCATGCCAAGCGAACTGAATCGTAAAAGTAGGGCGAATCGTTCCCTCTTGGTGGAGACCAGCCAGCGATCAGTACGCTGTGGTTCCCACGGCAGATGTGCGCAGTCAGTTTTTCCAATTCTTGGCAGAAGTGCAGCTTGAACCTTGGTTCTGGTTGGATTTCTTTTGATGGAGAATATAAGGGGCATTCTGCTCCACCGCCGCACTGACAGAGATCGTTGTGCGTCTGTGGGTCGATGGGCGCCGTGTCGTTGCCTGGAATCGAAAATTTGTTCGTGCAGGAGCCCCTGCATAGAAGCACTCCGATTTTGGGTAAGCATGTTCCTCACCTTCCACAATCCACTGGGTGAGGGCGCAAGCTTCAAAGGAAAGGCATTGGTTGAGACCGCTTTCAGCAGAGTGCCCATAAACCGAGAGTACAAGCAAAACCAAATAGGTAGTGTGTTGCATGGCTGTCTTTGCTTCGAACGAACACTAACAGAATGGCTGAACGTAATGCGTGTTTGCCAAGCTCTTACGCGGGCATATCACTCCCCTTTTCCGACGCCTAATTGCGGTAAACAAATGGTTTTTCGCGACAGCAAATATGCAATGACACGTGATACCACCATGGATGGTACAATCAGCCTAACGTTTACGTAGCAATATGTGGTAAAGCCATTTGCCAGCAATCCCAAGCAACAATATGAAATCGTAACAAGACCAATGTCATTCAATTGTCTGTCTCTATACATCTGCAGGCGTGTGGCGTGGTCAACATGCAGCTTTGTAGCACCGATAAGCAACCTCTTCGCCCGGCCTCAGCCGGGCGAACCCTTACGAGAGCTTTTCGTGCGTGCGTCCGTTCGTTCGTTCGCTTGGAACGCTCTCATATCTCGGCGTTGGTAAGTCGTAGGAAGGCGATCTTGGGCTTTATGAATATGTATTTTGACTTACTGGTAATGTAGCTACTAAGAGACTTCGAAATTCAAAAGTGTGAATTGCGCGCGCCACAGTAACCCGAAGGTTCAAACTGAAAACGGTTATTACTCGCTCGTCTTACGTCGTAGAGCGGCGTGCGATGAGTAAAATAAAAGGTCTCAACGTGCTCTTTCGCTTGGCATTAAAAGTTTTCTTAATTACGCAAACACGCAACACGAAAGGCAACATTCTCGCGTTTCTAAGGCAGAAATCGCCCTAACTCGCTCAGCGTGCAGCAATACGTTGCTGCCCTGTGTCCTCTACTTCGTTCAGTTCCGTATTGCTGGACTCCAAAGTGTATTCGCAGGCACTGCATGCACTGGCAGGACACAGCATCAAACTATTCTGGATCTATGTCAAACGACTTTTGATCTATCTAAAATGTCCTGCGGGCTAAACCCAACTGTCAACGGGCTAAACCCAAGTGTCTATTGTGTATTTACAGGCACGGGAGCTGGTGCAAGCCTAAATGTAGGCACTGGCAGGGGCACAGGGTTGAATGACTTGAGATCTATCTGAAATGTCCTATGGGCTAAACACAAATGTTTATAGGCCAAACCCAAGCATCTACTGCATATTTACAGGCACTGGAGCTGGTGCGATCCTAAATGTAGGCAGTGGCATGGGCGTGGGGTAGAATGACTTGAGATCTATCTGAACTGTCCTGCAGGCTAAACCCAATTGTCTATGGGCTAAAGCCAAGTGTCTATTGTGTATTTACAGGCATGGGGGCTGGTGCAGTAGTAAATGTCGGCACTGGTAGGGGCACATTGCCAAATGACTTGAGGGCTATCTCAAATGTCCTACAGGTTAATTACCCATGGGCTATTGAGCATAGAGACTCTCCTATGGGCTAAAGGCTCTAGTCCTATATACTATGGCGCCTAGACTCTGTCCGTCTGTTTGTTTGTTTGTTTGTTTGTGGATCTGTCAACGCCATAACTCTAGACACAGTTGTCGGTTCGCAATGATCTATAGCTTAAACTGACCGTCAGAACACGAAGTTGTGCACTCTTTTAACTTTTAGAACTTTGGCCGGTAACTAAATTCCACAATATTTCGCAAATATCTGCTGCATTAGTACATTCTGAGCACAGAAAGCACCAGACGCTGTAACTGACGTTTGATTTCGCGCTAAGACCACTTTACAGTGTCACCATTGATGTCAGAGTTGTCGTTGTGAGACTCCAAAGTGTATTCGCAGGCACTGTATGCACTGGCAGGGGCGCAGCATCAAACTGCTTTGGATCGATGTCAAACGTCTTTAGATCTATCTCAAATCTCCTACGGGCTAAACCCAAATGTCTACGGGCTAAACCCAAGCGTCTATTGTGTATTTGCAGGCACGGGAGCTGGCGCGATTCTCAAATGGAGGCACTGGCAGGGGCACAGTGTCAAATGGCTGGAGAATTATGTGAATTGTCCTATTGGCTAAACCCAAATGTCTACAGACTAATCCCAAGAGTCAATTGTTTATTTACAGGCATGGGGGCTGGTGCGATCCTAAACGTAGGCACTGGCAGGGGCCCAGGGTCGAATAGCTTGAGACCTATCTGAAATGTCCCATGGGCTAAACCCAAGTGACTATGGGCTAGACCCAAGAGGCTATTGTGTATTTACAGGCATGGTAGCTAGCGTGATCCTAAATGCAGGCACTGGCAGGGGCAAAGCATCAAATGACTTGAGATCTAACTGTTATGTAATGCAGTGCGCTGAATTCAATGATTGCATTATCTCCTTCATGCTCTGCAGATTACCCATGGGCTATTGACCATAGAGATTCTCCTACGGGCTTAAGGCTCTAGTCCTATATACTAAGGCGCCTAGAGTCTGTCCGTGTGTTTGTGTGTTTGTGTGTTTGTCTGTCAGCGCCATAACTCTAGACACAGTTGTCGGTTCGCGATGATCTATAGCTTAAACTGACCGTCATAACACGTAGTTTTGCATCTTTGCTTTTAGAACTTTGACCAATGACTAAATTCCAAATTATTTCGAAAATATCGACTGCACCAGTACATTCTGACCACAGAAGGCACCACACGATGTAATTGGCGTTTGATTTCGCGACAAAAGTGCTTTACAGTGTCACCATTCATGACCGAGTTGTCGTTGTGACTCCAGAGTGTATTCGCAGGCACTGCATGCACTGGCAGGGGCACAGCATCAAACTGCTTTGGATCTATGCCAAATGTCTTTAGATCTATCTGAAATCTGCTACGGGCTAAACCCAAATGTCTACGGGCTAAACCCAAATATCTATCATGTGAGCGATACGTTTAACGTGTACTTCGTTCAGTTACGTA
>JASAMZ010002367.1:0-12579 GCA_030248115.1 Linhomoeus sp. GSCO2_2
CCAAACGGAGTGAAAATCGCTCGCCCGACCCCCACAGTACTCCCCCTCCCCCAAACGAAGTGAAAACCACTCGCCCCCCCCCCACAGTATTCCCCTCCCCCAAACGGAGCCTAAATATCACTCGCCCCTCCCCCACCGTATTCCACCTCCCCCAAATGGAGTGAAAACTCCCCTCGCCCCCTCCCCTAGCGTATCTCCCCCTCCACCAACGGAGTAAATATCACTCGCCCCTCCCCCTACCGTACTCCCCCTCCCCAACACGGAGTGAAAATCCCCTCGCCCCTCCCCTACCGTACTCCCCCTCCCCCAAACGGAGTGAAAACTCACTCGCCCCCTCCCCTAGCATATCCCCCTCCATCAACTGACCATAAATATCACTCTCCCCTCCCCCTACCGTATCCCCCTCCACCAAACGGAGTGAAAACTCACTCGCCCCCTCCCCTATCATATCCCCCAAATGGAGTGAAACTGCCCTCGCCCCTCCACTACCGTACTCCCCCTACCCCAAAACGGAGCGAAACCCCCCATACCCCTCCCCCTACCGTAATTCACTCATCCACTCCCCCACCACATTCAAAAGTCCCCTCAACCTCCTACGAAAATTTTTATTCCCCCAAATGCGCTAGAAAGTTCACTCACCCACCCAGATCCAATAGAACATGCCTGTAGTGAGGGAACTATAGATTAACCTCCGACGCTTATTCCAATTAGTCCCAGAAGAGTTCCCCTCTGTGTGCAGGGCTGGAAGCAAGTTTGGCGGACAGGGAGAGGGGTATTAGACTTAATTAAAATAAAATCACTATAATAGATTGTATTATTTAGCTATAATAATTAAAATTACGGTAGGTGCTTATCTAATAGGGGTGGCCCGAGTGGGGGAACCATCCCATCGCTTGAGGCTCTCTACGATTCTTGCGATCTATCTTGTGATCTATTACGATGAACAGTTCTTCTTGCAATCCTATACAAACCGTTGTGCACATGCAACAAACCAGTTTGAACGATCAAAGCTTCATACAGTTGTGCATCGGGTGCCTTGGTGCACGCATTATGCGCCAGCGCTATGTGCAGTCTGCAAAATACACACGCCTTGGGCTGTAGGGAGAGAATCGGAGTGGTGTGCTTAGGCTTAGCTGGTGAGAGAAAATTCTAGGGGTGCGCTTATTCGAGACCCTGGTTTGTGTCCTGTAATCTACGGAGACGGTACGCTCACTTCAAACGTCGTCCTTAGGCTTGGTCGTCAGCTTGGTGCTTAGGCTCACAGTCTGAGGGTTAGGCTTTCACTCTGCTCAATCTCAACCTTAGGCTATTAGTGTGGTCAGAGGAGGCGAGAGGGAGGCGAAAGACTCAATCTCAACCTTAGGCTATCAGCAGGCACTTTTCCCCGCAGCACTTTTCCCCGCAGCACTTCTCTCCAGAAGGAAATCATCAACTGCACCGCCCGCAGCTCTTTTCCCCGCAGCACTTTTCCCCGCAGCACTTTTCCCGGCTAAGCATCTCTATACTACTCCAGTAGCGGCTCACCCACTGCATTGAAGAAGTCATGGAACACAGCTGCGTGCTCCACACGCTGCACCTGTGGGAAGCAGAAGCCTACAGTTGCCACGTTGCCTTCCTTTGGTTGCGCAGCCACAATCCTCCGCAGAAGACGAGCGGCGAAGCGGCCCGCGTCCACGAGTGGTAGCACCTTCCGTGAGGTTTCAGTGCCCGATTCCAGCCTCACTGCCTTCAGAGACGCCCAGTCGTTGCAGAGGGCGGAAACGGCATCCACACAGTTGTGCTCGACCTCCTCCATGGTGCGACTTGTGGACGCGACGCGACCCCAGGCGATCTTCCTTCTGTACAGCTCGTAGTCCATTGGGTCGAACTCGAGTGAGCGACCACCCGCGGCGCTCAGACTCAGGCGCAGCGTGGCCGCAGGCGCCACGCCGTTGGGGAGAGAGCGCAGGCCGTAGTCTATAGCCAGTCGAATGGCCACAACTCTGACAGAGGCCCGGTAGACGGCCAGCCATCGTCTGGAGACGGCGCGAAGGGTGACGGCCTCCTTGAAGTCGATGAAGCCAAAGATTTTGAGCAATATTTCGTCTGGCAGTCGCTCGATGTGACACTCCCTGTGCAGCGACGCGCCTGCGAAAGACCATTGCTAACGGAATCGTACATAACCGACGTTGAAGATTTCACTCAATGCGTCACCTCTGAAGAAGCCAACGACAGTCTTCCTCCACGGCATGCCAACAGTAGGCGTCTTGAGGTTTGTGCTTCCACAGACCTGTTGGTTGTCGACGTTTCTCAACTGACGGCCAAAGCAGCAAGAAAGCCTTGTGTGTCAGAAGGATAACATTGTCACTGCCATATCATCTGCATTGCTGCTCGGTCAGCCGGCGGACAGAAGCCGCCCTCCGGATAGGGTAATAAGCGTTACCATGGCGCCTATATATCTGTGTCGATACGCAGTCGTGGTACCTGTGTACTTAATTACGTACCTGCGCAGCACGGGACAGTTCTGCACAGATACTCGGTGGCAGGCAAGCCCTACGGTTGGATGGGCGCTGGAGTGAAGTTACGGTAGTCTCAGGGAGTCATCCTCTTTACTAATCTCCGAATCTCTGTTTGTCTGTCTGTGTGTTACCACGATAACTCTCGACAGCGGCGACGGATCCCGGACATGTATACATTTTCGGAACCGCCTTCCGCCGGGCACCGTCTGGCCGAAGTTTGGTCTTGGGCCGCCGTCGAAATTCGGTCGAAATTGCGAAAATATTGGTTCTTTGGCACATTTTCGGCGCTGACTCCCGACTGCGGCGGCGGATCGCGACGAGCCGTGCATCAACGGAACCGCCGTTCGACGCTGCACCATCTGGTCTAAGTTTCGTCTTCGGCCGCCGCCTAAATCGTCCGAAATTGGCGATATTCAGGCGAATTTCGGCCATTTTCGGAATAACATTCTTCGCAACAACTATTACGATTGTGCCATAGTAGAGCTTGCTTCGCTGTGAGACCCAACTTGCGCTCAAATCGCTCCATTTGCTTTACACACTGTCAAAGCACCGTCGTAGACGTTCGGAAGCGCTTTTGCGGTTCGCTGTGAGACCCAACAAGATAACAATATGCTTTACACACTGTCAAAGCACCGTCAACACGGGGTTTCGTTTGCTGACCAAGAACGGTGCAACGGCGCACGAGTCACGAGCACAGGAATCAAATCGCTCCATTTGCTTTACACACTGTCAAAGCACCGTCATAGACGTTCGGAAGGGCTTTTGCGGTTCGCTGTGAGACCCAACAAGATAACAATATGCTTTACACACTGTCAAAGCACCGTCAACACGGGGTTTCGTTTGCTGACCAAGAACGGTGCAACGGCGCACAACTCACGGGCACAGGCGAAGCGCAAAACGTCGGTTTGTCTTCTGATCAAGAACGGCGCACGGGTCACGGCCACACGCGAAGCGCAAAACGTCGCTTTGTCAGGTGCCACTGTCACGGGCGGTCTTGAAGCTGCAGCGCGTGAGCTGCGCGACATCGGTCTCTGAAGCTGCAGCACGTCAGCTGCGCGACATCGGTCTCTGAAGCTGCAGCACGTCACCTGCGCGACATCGGTCTCTGAAGCTGCAGCACGTCAGCTGCGCGACATCGGTCTCTGAAGCTGCAGCGCGTCAGCTGTGCGTCATCGGTCTCTGAAGCTGCAATGCGTCATCCACGGGCTATAGACCCTAGTCCTCTTTACTAATCACGCGATCTTTGTTTGTTTGTTTGTTTGTGTGTTACCACGATAACTCTCGACAGCGGCGACGGATCCCGGACATGTATACATTTTCGGAACCGCCTTCCGCCGGGCACCGTCTGGCCGAAGTTTGGTCTTCGGTCGCCGCCGAAATTCGGTCGAAATTCCGAAAATATCCGCTGCGCGCCACATTGCGCGCGGTTTGAATTGGCGCCGTATACAGTAAGACCCCCCAGTTTATCACAAGTTGGTATACACACGCTTTATTTGTTCCGTTGCGCTTTATAGGATGGGATCACTTCTGTTCGGCTAATATTCGCAACAGCTCTTAGGCTTTCGCGATGGTGCTGGTGCAGGAACAACGGACGTCGTAGAAACAACAACGCTGCGATAACCGCTCTCTCTCACTGGGGCACGGGCACGGACAAAGTGCAAACCATCACTTTGTTAGGTGCCGAAGTTGGCGTTCGGCACAAACACCATTGTCTTGAACAGCCATCTAAAACAGCCAACCAGCCATAGAACAGCACGGTGAGAACGAACGGGTGAGTTGCGCGACAACCCTCTTTGAGTATCCGCTCGAATGCGTGAGTTCTGCGACAACGGGCAAGCAGTCGGCGCAAAGCGACAGCGGGACCAGGAATCCCGATCCATTGTTAGAGGCCGCAGCACGTCAGCTGCGCGACATCAGTCTCTGAAGCTGCAGCGCGTCAGCTGCGCCACTTCGATCCCTGAACCTGCAGCGCGTCAGGTGCGCGACATCGCTGTCTGAGGCTGCAGCGCGTCAGCTGCGCGACATCGGTCTCTGAAGCTGCAGCGCGTCAGCTGCGCGACATCAGTTCGGTCTCTGAAGCTGCAGCGCGTCAGCTGCACGACATCGGTCTCTGAATCTGCAGCGCGTCAGGTGCGCGACATCAGTCTCTCAAGCTGCAGCACGTCAGCTGCGCGACATCGGTCTCTGAAGCTGCAGCGCGTCAGCTGCGCGACATCAGTTCGGTCTCTGAAGCTGCAGCGCGTCAGCTGCACGACATCGGTCTCTGAATCTGCAGCGCTTCAGGTGCGCGACATCCGTCTCTCAAGCTGCAGCACGTCAGCTGCGCGACATCGGTCTCTGAAGCTGCAGCGCGTCAGGTGCGCGACGTCAGTCTCTAAAGCTGCAATGCGTCATCCACGGGCTATAGACCCTAGTCCTAAACGAAGGCGGCAGAGGGAAGCGCATACGATGGGAAGATTGGTTCTGTGACAAAGCAACTACCTACTTTCGGAAGTCGCAACTAGCCCACCGTCGGAAAGTAACCGGCATGGCAGTCGGCCAACTATACTGAGGCATGCTTGTCACAGATACGTTGTGCCACCAGAGTCCACACCCAACCAGCGGCTACCAAAGAATGGCCTACAGAAAGACAGGTGATAGTGTTCCGCGTCGATTTCTGTCTACGCCACTCTAAGCCATGTGTGGGTTTGCGTTCGTCATCAGAACCACAAGTTAATCCTGTCATATTGAGTTCATAGGAGTGCGTCAAATCACGAATCACATATCATCGCTAATCAGCCGCTGGGTGAACGCGGGCGGATCGGTGAGCCAACCACGCCCGTTTTGCGCAGCCCGCAATCATTAGCAACACTTCAATAATGGAAGCGACGGACATTCCAAGCCAAACGGTCATCTGCGCTCCCAGATCGCTCAGATAATCAGCCAGCTGAAAAATGCGCACTTTGGCATCATAACTTCAAAACAAATCAAGGAATGGTAACAAAGTGCTCACCAAAAAGCTTTCGTACTCGGTCATAACAGCGTATCGAGTGGTGCGGAAGTAGACGTGAACTTTGGCATTCGTGGCACTGAAGTATAGCATGGTATGGAGAACGTTTTGTCCATTTAGTGTTCTGCATAATTGAACTCACCGAAATTGGTTTACGCAGTTTTGTCGTCCGGTGGCGTTGCTGCACTCCGCTTTCTGAACATTGGTGGAAGATAGTTGCAGATTTTGTGAATCTGTTATGCTACTGCAACCACGGTATTGCATCTCTGTGACATACTCATACATAGGTGCGATTGCTCCCGAGGCTAGGGGGGGGGGGGGGGGGGGGGGGGGGGGTTAGACCGAGATTTGGGGGGAGGGGGGGTAACAAAAAAAATAGCGAGCTTGGAGCTCTCAAAAAAATAGCGAAAATGCCTAGAAATTGCCTAAAAACTGCCAAAAACGCATATTTTGCTCAATTTTGAAGCAAATTTTACAAAATGACTCAAAATTGCTTACAAATAGCGCCGCAGGCGAAAATTTTTGTTAATATTAGGTCGATTTTTGGAAAATTTCCTGATTTTTGGTGGGGGGGGGAGGCAGCTGGAATCTCGGCTAGGGGGGGGGGGGGAGGGAGGGATTAACAAGAATCTCGTTCTTGTTGGCCGTTGGTGGGGGGGGGGGGGGGGCTGTACCCCCCCCCCCCAATCGCACCTATGGCCATACTGCATTGCATAGATTGCCATTGCCAAGCCGCCGACATACCAGAATCTGGCTGTTGAAGGCAGGCCATCTGGAGCGGCTCATGGTGACACTGTAGTCGTCTTCGTGACAAGGAGGAGGGCAGTTGCACAGGCGACTCCACTGCTCGGCGCTCAGACCCTCACTGGCATTCTCTATGCAGTCGCCTGAATGCAGAATGACAGCTTTTGGGGCGCTGAACGATGTTGCGAGTACAATATTGTGATTGAAGACAGACGCTCAGGAAGAGTGCAGTAGGTCCAATTGCTCAGAGGTTCCAATGGCAAGCGGGGGTCGCCGCAGCCACAGCGGTCCACCAACAGAGCCTGCTTGCAACTGTGGAAGCAGCCCTGGCAATTATGACAACTTGGTGGTTAAGTGATGTGAAGAGACAGGCCACAACCATGGAACTACCCAAATAACATTACCTCCATGCTGTAATTCCCAGTGTAGTAGAACTGCAATCCTTCAGAAGTCTCGGCGCACGAGCCGTCAGGAACGTTCAACTTGTTGATGCGGCGCTGCAAAGCGAAAGACGAATACTGTCCAGTCCAGACGGAAGCAACGGCTCGTTTGGTGCTGTCCAACGAAATCCAGTGCTATTGCGCATCTGCTGTTGCTATTATGCAAATCCGATCGAGCACAAAACCATTTCTTGTTATTGTAGTACAGCAAATTTGGATAGCAACAACGCGGAAAGCTTAGAAGCACACTTTTTCGCGATGAATCGCGCGTAGTACCGAAACGAGCACAAGCGACCGCTATTTATCGTTGGACTGCGCCACCATAAGTGCAGGCGGGGGGGGGGGGGACTCGCGATCACTCTTACACTTAGGTCCCTAGTTACTGTAGCATATTTTCAGGTAATCCGTTCGAGACCAGATAGAATTTAAACTGAATCCTGTTAGAGAGTAGGCAAGCGCCAAATAAACAGTGTTTTGAAACAGTATTTGCTACCATCCGTTCTTCCAACGCAAACAAACGCAAACAGTGACCAATTTGCGCACATACCGTACACAAATCAATTGATTTCACACTGTTCGCGAGTTTTCTGTAGTGTCATTCGATATCATTCGTTTTCGAGCTGGTTGTAACGCACTGAGTGACGATGTTGCAACCAAGTTTCCAACGGAACAACCGCTTCTGTTTTCCGAACCGTGCAACACAGAAACCGCGAAAGAAAGTAACAAATTACTAGCTGAAATCAAGTGTTTTCGAAGCTGCTTCTCGACTTTCTTGCTACGGAATGGGACGTTTGGGCGCCGCCGGTTGGGCGCCGCCGTTTGGGCGCCGCCGATTGGGCGCCGCCGTTTGGGCGCTGGGGACGTTTGGGCGCCGGACGTTTGGGCGCCGCTGACTTATATTGTCTTACGAATTTCACTGTAACGGGACTGTGTCATTCGTCTTTCAGACACCATATGGCTTCAGGCTTGGCTTAGTTCAAGCTGAGGCCTAGCATTAGATCTGGGTTATGCTTAGACTTATTTTCAAGGCTATGCTTAGAAAAGGCGTCGCCGCAGGCGACGGCACACGCGAAAGGTTGCTGATGTCGTAGTCCGGGGTGGTGACAGGACCCTGGCCCGACTGGTCCTGCGCACAGCTAGCGATACCCAAATGAAGCAACAAAGCAATATACGCCTCCCTGCTCGAAGAATTCGCCGTTCGGAGAAGCTTCCGTCGATCGCTTGGCTTGAAGCCGTTGTAGAGTGGGAGAACAGTGGCCTACCAAGGAACGTGGGAAAGGTCTCGACAGAAAATAGGGTCACTTATTGGAGGGGGGGTCGCTTATTATTTCAAACGCCCCTCTAGAGGGGGCGCTTATTGGCGTGGGTTCGCTTATTGGAGGGGGTCTCCATTGGTGCAGGCGGGGGGGGGGCGGGGGGGGGGGAGGGGGGCCCCCCCCCCCCCTCCCTCTGGCCCTGGCCTCTAGTGAACTTTTCACTGATACTCCCCCCTGGCATCCGAAATTCGGAAAAAAATCCAGAAATTTCAGAAATTTTCTTCTATTTTTGGTAGTTTTTGGTCCTATTTTGTCCAAATTTTCGCCTGCGGCGCTATATTGCGTCTATTTATGCACAAATTAGCGTGTTTTGACCAAATTAAGGCGATTTTTAGCGTATTTTTGACCATTCTAAAAAGCTGTTCACTGGTCCCGGGACCCCCCCCCCCCCCCTCAAAAATTTTCCTTAACTAGAACCCCCCCCCCCCCCCCCTGGCCTCCGGGCGGCCTGCACCTATTGGGGTCTCTTATTGGAGGTTTTAGGTAGGTGGAGAAGGGATTGTGTGTGTGTATGGAGAGTAGTATATATGTGTTTAGCGTCACTTTTCAAGCCTGTAAGTTTGTTGTAATGTTAAATTCAAATTTTTAGGTTGTGAAATCGGCCATTCGTGAAGAATTTGGCTGCACTGTGTCTTCTGCAACAAGCAGCAGCGCTAGTGAGAATGAAGTGGACTTGGACGAGCAGCAGCCGACTTGCAGCAGGGTCACCCAGCCTCCAAGAGAGCTAGACGAAATTGATCAACTACTAGCTGAGGAGCCATCACCCGAGAGACCCTTACTCTCAGGTCCGAATTTTGTTATACCTACTTGGTTTTCAATTGTTCGTTTCCATTGTCTGGGTTTGCACGCTTATGTGTTCAGTGCGCCTGCGCTACCTTGTATAATAATCGACAGGTTGAAACGTCCGATGTTGGTCTTCGGTCGGCGCCTGAATTTGGCTGAAAATTGCAAAAATTATCAGCTGCGTGTCATATTTTTCGCAATAGTTTCTAATTAGTCGTGACGTATTGCGACGAGCTGTTGCTCAATATAATTGCTGCTTGACCAAAGTCTCCTGTATGTAGTTTTTGATGGCCTACTAGATTCGTACGAATCTGCAATCGTCTATTGGGTATAGCCAAACATCTACTGTGTGAGCCATTGACTGGAGCACGTTATGACCATGGTGGTGTGCCATGGGTTGCATCATGTTTTGACTATTGATGGTTGCCTAACAACAGTCCTCTTTGGACTATGCAGATTCTCCTATGGGCTAACCACCACTAGTCTACATTACTATGCTAGCTAGGTGTAGTGTCTGTCCGTCTGTCTGTCCGTCCACGCTTGCCTCCCTAGCACTTTGTCACGCGACGCTTCAGCATGCGCTTGCCTCGCTAGCACTTCGCCACGCGACGCTTCAGCACGCGCGCGCCTAGACGCCAGCGGGACGCCAGCGGCGGCAATCAATCGCTGCACGGCCAGCGCCGCCTGTTGCTGCCTGCCTTCAACGCAGGCATCGCCTGTACAGTACGGCAAGGCACCGTCGCCGCTCAATCAGGGTCGCTCCCCTTAGCTCGCATTGGATCTGGCGGCTCTCTACCATTTGTTTGCGCGGCGCTTTGTACGGCGCGTTTGCGAGGCAGTCAGCGCTGTCGGCGTGCAACAGGACAGACTTTCTGCAACAGGACAAATGTTGCAACAGTACAGACGTTGCAACAGGATGGTTGCGCGAGGCGACCAGTGCCATTGGCTCGCAACAGGACAGACCTGCAACAGGACAGATTTTGCAACAGGAGCAACAGGACAGATTTTGCAACAGGACAAATCTTGCAACAGGACAGATTTTGCAATCTTGCAACAGGACAGATCTTGCAACAGGACAGATCTTGCAACAGGACAGATCTTGCAACAGGACAAATCTTGCAACAGGACAAATCTTGCAACAGGACAAATCTTGCAACAGGACCGATCTTGCAACAGGACAGATTTTGCAACAGGACAAATCTTGCAACAGGACAGATCTTGCAACAGGACAGATCTTGCAACAGGACAGATCTTGCAACAGGACAAATCTTGCAACAGGACAAATCTTGCAACAGGACAAATCTTGCAACAGGACAAATCTTGCAACAGGACCGATCTTGCAACAGGACAGATTTTGCAACAGGACAAATCTTGCAACAGGACAGATCTTGCAAGAGGACAGATTTTGCAACAGGACAAATCTTGCAACAGGACAATTCTTCCAACAGGACAGATCTTGCAACAGGGCAGATCTTGCAACAGGACAGATCTTGCAACAGGACAAATCTTGCAACAGGACAGATTTTGCAACAGGACAAATCTTACAACAGGACAAATCTTGCAACAGGACAGATTTTGCAACAGGACAAATCTTGCAACAGGACAGATCTTGCAACAGGACAGACCTTGCAACAGGACAGCACCATTGGGTCGCAACAGGACAGACTTTCTGCAACAGGACAGATTTTGCAACAGGACAAATCTTGCAACAGGACAGATCTTACCACAGGACAGATCTTGCAACAGGACAGATTTTGTAACAGGCAACAGGACAGACCTTGCAACACGACACATCTTGCAACAGGAGAGACCTTGCAACAGGACAAACCTTGCAACACGACAGGCCTTGCACCAGGATAGGTCTTGCAACAGGAGAGACCTTGCAACAGGACAGACCTTGCAACAGGACAGGCCTTGCAACAGGTCAGACCTTGACAATGAACAGGACGGACGTTGCGGCGCGCGCACGAGGCGGCCACCGCCGTTGGCTCACAACAGGACAGACCTTGCAACGGACAGACCTTCAACAGGACAGATTATGCAACAGGACATTACGGCCATTTACGACTACATTCCGTGCTATTCAGATCACACAAATTCTTCTGCAACAGGAAGGAACGGCTAGTGTAGACTATGCAGAAGAACGTTTCGAATTCTGCGTTGTGTATAAAGTTGAATGCTCTGCTCATGAATAGGATAAGACCAAGGATCGTTCGACTTTTGCGTCATACAACAACTTCGCATCAATACATCATTGTATCACCAAAACGAACGAATCGAAGGAAACAAACACAACAAGTGTCATGCTTAGTGGCTTGCCGTGGATCAAGTGGTGGTTGGTCCCGTTAACGCGTTCTTGACACTGGAAATGGCTTCTTCAGCGCCCTTAACAACGGGATTGACAATTTCTCTGAAAGCGGCTCTGAACTTCTGAGTAAAGGCCACGTAGAATACGATGCCCAGTGAACTGTTGGCGTCGGAGGCGAATTGGTAGGCGACCTTGGCCCACATCACCCAGAACCAATAGAGGATGGCGCCGATGGGATGGCGCGGTATGCATAGGTTCCTTTGGGGGGGGTTTGGGGGGGGGGGTTACCCCCCCATGGCCATCGGCCGATACGGACGAGGTTCCGGACGACCCCCCCCCCCCGGACTCCCATCCCAGACCGACCCCCCCCCCCCTAGCGACCTCAAATTGCCGAAAAATTTTCGCCTGCGGCGCAATTTTGTTGTTTTAATATGTATTTTGACCATTTTTAAGCTAGTAAATGGCGTTTATGTGTATGTTTGCGGTACTAAATGAGTAAAATACACGTTTTTCTGCACTTTTTGAAGCAAAAACTACCAAATTTCCTTCAGTAAAAGACCCCCCTAGCTTTTCAAAATGGCCATCCGGAAACGGAATCCGGTTCCGGATGACCCACCCCCCCTCGACCCTCAGTTGACCCCCCCCCGGACCAAATCTGGTAGGAACCTATGAGTTTGGCGCTTGGTTCAGAATAAACGCTTTACTGGCCTACCGGGCCAAACACACCAAAGCAAGGGCAGAGAGGGATAAAAGGGACGGCACTTTACGTCGGTCGGACACACGAATGCCACACGGCTCACAGGCGTCGCCAGACAGATCCAAGAATCAAGGGATCAGGTGATTCTAGAGCAATTATAAGTACCGTAGACAGTTCACAGAAGACTATGTCGATGGCAATCGCTGTAAGAGTCTTCTGGGATGAGCAGGGGTAGTGCAGGGAAGTCTGGCGGCCGTTCGAACTTGGGTGAAGTAGGGATAGAGAGCGCCACGAGAACAGGAAGGGATCACGATAGAGGTACCGTTCGTCGTGGTGGCTGAAGTAAAGGGGAGACACGAGCAGAAGAAGCAGTACGCACGACGTACACAGTATGTATATGTATGTACCACCTCAAACAGCCAAAACACAACCCAAAGAACCCAAAGGAACAGGAAGAAGGAAAGAACAAGGAAAGGTGCAGACCAGGTGGAGAGGCTTGGTAGGTATCCTGTCAACAGGGGAATCAGCTTCGGGCTGCGCCGCAGGCGCGACCGAAGCTGTTTCCTGGAGTACGACATCAACAAACTTTCTGCGGAAGCCTAGGTGAGCTAATTAGCCTTGGTTGAGTCTGCCGCCCAAACGTCCGCCGCCCAAACGGCGGCGCCCAATCGGCGGCGCCCAAACGTCCTAGACCGTTCTTGTTATGCGGCAGCGGTCGTTTCCTCGACTCTAACGAGGGCGCGGTACTTCCACGCCTAAGGGATTCTGTATAGGTACGCTGTACCCTACGACTAGACCCTACGA